>JABUQX010046290.1:0-15726 GCA_015478945.1 Trachelipus rathkii | reverse complement strand
ATGAGCAAAGAAAAGCGAGTATCAATAAAAGATGGCCAGATGTAGGTACGTGTGCCAAGAAAAAAGCTATAAAAACTAACAGAAAAAAAAAATCATTTTTTTACGGTTAAATGATAAGATGCAGGAAGGGTTACAAGTGAAGCATTTACGTAAAATATTTCAGGAGGTAATAAAAATTTATAGAAATACTGTAATATAAGATCAGAGAGAGAGGGATGGGCGTTAGTGAAGTGAAGAGATTTATTAGAAACAATGAAATGTATTATTAAAGTATTAAATCTTTTGAAAATCAAAAGGTGGTATATATATAAAGATAGGTGAGTACATTGGAAATGACTCATGGAAACACATTAAAAGCTTATATATAACTCACCAATTCAGAAGCATGTTTAGACCAAGCCAAGTTACAAACTTGAGAACCTGTATCGACACTCTGCATTGGCTGACCTGTTAAAGTATTCCAAAACCGAATATTTCTATCTGCCGTACCTCCCCCACTTGCCAGTAAGCCATGATGATGTGGGGACCAAGCAATAGCTGAAAGACAAATACGATTACATTACTAAACGAAAATATTTATGTATGTTTCAAAGCCAAATGAATGGCAATAGATCTGATATCACGTCAAAAAATATTTTGGTAAGATCACCTGGTGTGATAGATCCTGGACAAAAATGTGTGAAAACGGTGCGTAATAGTTATATATCCAGTTAAAATGGTTTCTTGTTATTTTCTTATTACAATACCAAGATAAACAAGACCACAGAGATACCAAAAACTATCTTCTGGTTGATTCAAATCATGAATATATAATGACAATGTTTAGTCATGAGGATGGCCAACAAATAAATTAATTGAAAAAGTGAAAATTCCTTATGGTATACAAGAGGACTCTCCACGTCCCACACTTAAGATACCAAGCCTTTGATGGAGTACCGCACGGAGCCACTCGGGTGTTCGTGATTTGCCGGGGGGTGAGTGAATTATTTTAGTTTCATTTGTGGATTAAAATGTGAAAATAAAGATTATAGTCCACATTAAATTAAACAAATAAAAAAAATCATAAAAGTTTATACAATATTAGATAAAATATTTTATATAGGTCGATCATCAATCAGTCTCCCTGCGGCTGCCCCACAAGATTGTGGCGTACAGTGAGCAACATGCATCCGGAAACAATAGTTTATAGTAAGGAATACCTAATTCGACCAAGAATTGCCACCCATACCCTTAAGGTTGGAGCTGGGGTCGGAGCAGGAAAAAAATCTGCACTCAAAGCTATTGCAACCACGATCAGCACCCTCACAGTGGATCATCTCGTCAGTTAGTCGAGTTTATCCTCGAGGTCAGGCCCACGAAGACATAGCCCCCGATCAAACCACCCCGTATACTTCCGATTATGCACTCCATTTCTCTTTCGCTGAACCAAATTCACATTTTTTCTTCAAGACACTATTACATGACTCGTCATGCCTTTTTTCTTGGTCTCAAGGTCTGGACAGTGAATCAAGATCACAATCATCACGTATACAACCACTTAACAATGTTCGTTACTTACCATCCTATTTCATACTTCAAATAAACCAAAGCCACTTTAATATATACTTTCATTTACTACCTTCGTCACACAGCAACACAACTCCCATCGTTCAGTTCTTCATTTTAATCAATTCTTCTCACACCCGCTAAGATTGTCCATCTGAACAGACTGAATTAGATCTGTACCTCTTATTCCACACCCATAATTTCACAACTAAGTATTAACCCAGATGGGTATAGGTAACAACATACTCTCATATATGAACTCTTTCCTGGACTGAGTCTCAAGACTTTGGTCAACCTTGCATCTTCAAGAGAGATGTATTGCACAGCACTGTCCAGTGTCCAAGCCACCTACTATAACCTTCGACTTGGCCCTACAATACTGTTCAGACATCCGGGGTTCTTTTCATAAAACATATATAGAGTCTTGAATTTTAACTCGGTAAATGGAGGTATTATTCGATTGCACAACCATCCAATAGCGAGTTTCACACTGCGCGACTCTCATCATTTCCTATCGCCACCATGACCTTCGCTCTTATCCACATCGTACTTAAAGTCCTTCACTTTTAACACTTCACCTACCTAAAACCTTCATCAACCAATCTTCTCAAATTTTCATCAGAGATAACCACAACAAACCGGAATCATTATCTGCCATACATAGTCAAGGCAAAGGCACCCTCCGACTCTTCTACCATCCTCATCAATGTAACTAACATTTCTCCCCTGCCACCCCGTTCCATATACTAAATAATTAGTCATGGAAACATAAACCACCCCTGGGCGAAATGCCGCTATTAATTAATGAGAAACCGATTCTCTTCTAGGTTCACTTATTATTATTACCACTAACTGCTTCCACTGCAAACCATACATGCTTATTAATTCCATTCCGGAGTATACCACCAAACACCAGAATAGATCAAATTAACATCTGTGCAGCAGAACTTCCCTTTTAATCCTGTCTTAATTCTTAATTAAACAGGATTTACTTGTAGTTAAGTGCTTCAAAAATTGCCGTTATGTGGAAACAAATAGTAGCACCGACTCTCCTCAAAGGAAAAGGCATACAAAGGTATACAAGGGACTTGAAAGTAGCTAGTAATATTGATACTATAATGAAACTTATACATGAAATTTTTTATTATAAAATGAATTTTAAGTTTCCTTTACACTTCTTAAAATTTGCTTCAAATATTTTGCTTATCAATTAATAAAATTCACTCAAATATTTCATAACAATTAGACCAAATGACTGATAAGATCAAAACAATTCTTTAGGCAATTTAAAATTTGTAAATATAAGCTCTGAAACATTAAATCCAAATAAGCATTTTTAATTTTAATAACGCCAATACGTAAAACATTCCTCAACGGTAGTCTTAAAATCATCAACACAATGTTTTTTCCAAATATATTTTAAACAGCAACAAATTAAAAAAAGGTTTTAAAAGAAAAAATATCCAACATTCAAAATATTTTTAAATGTAATAATTATTATTTCATATAAAACCACAAATAATTTAAAATATCAAGAACTCATATAATTTTACTAAATTGAGATAATAAAAATTTTCATTTCAAAAATTTAATTAAATTATTTCATTGTTTCTACTCATAATCCTATATCTGTAATGAATTTTACGAAAAGTTTCTTTCCTATTTTTTACTAATTAATACTCACCCTTTCTGACCAAGAAACTGATGTCACTGAATCACCATCAGGAGAAAGATCACAAAGTCTTGTAACTTGCGAGGTATACGCTGACCATAAATAAACACAAGTTCCAAGCCCTACAGAGAGAACATTTTGAGAGCTCCAGTCTACTAAATTAAGGTAAAAATCATCTTGTAGTTCGGGCGCATCAAGGACCTAAAAAATAAAAAAATAAATATATATACATTGTTATACGAGTCTAGAATAAAAATATTGGAAACAACATTCAGCAATTTATAATTACATCAGTCCTAGGACACCAAACGAGTTAGACAATAAACTCAAACTGCTTCCATGTTGTAATAAAGGCTATAAATAAAACCAGAGTAAAGCTAAGACCTGAGGTTTATGAGTTGAAAAGAAGTCACTAAAAACACAGATTTTCAACTCCAATTACCATGACCATCACATAAAAAAAGGGTGTAAAGTAACCACCCAGAAATTTCCTTCAAAATTAAATTTTATCCTATTGTGGCTCAAACAGTTGAGTGATCGACTAGCGTAGTTACAGTCCTGGGTTTGATGCCTTATGCACATCCTAAGAAGCAGCTTCCTAGAGAGCTATATAATTTTGTAATTAATAGTTATATTATAATATTAAAACAAAAAAAATAGATCATTCATTAAAAAATATTACTTATTTTAACAAATCTATATATATACATTAAATATACTCATATGAATATTTTCCTTCAAACATTTTTTTCATTTATTTTTTTTTTTTATAAGTACCGTATTTATATTAATTATATTTATATTAGTGTTTTATTTTTTATGATATTTCTAATTTAAATTTAAAAAAAAACAATTAAAGTTTATCTATATTATATATATAATTTTCTGTTGTTTGTTTTCTATTCCGCGTCACTTATATTTTGTTGTTTGCTACATCATATCTTTTAAATACCTTCGGATTTTTAGGATTTAGATTGTTGCCATAATTTTGTTGGAGAGTATACATATTTTATTTTTTATGAACGTTTTTTCCAGAGAAAAAAGGAGGACCATTTTGAAAAATGGGTAATATAAAAATACAACTACATGAATAGCGAGTTAACTAAATTATATAGATTCTAGTTCTTTTACAAAGTTGCCAATGATAAACTCATATTTAGGAATTTTTTTAGAAAAATTTATATTCCAGCGTGCTGAATATTATTTAATATAATTGACGTGGCGCTGTACTCATCGCGAGAGTTTTGGCTCAACCAGTTGTCGTAGCGAGAAAAGTTTTCAATGATCCTTTATAGGAAAATAAAATCGTACTTTGCTGATAGTGAAAGTTGTATAAGAATAAATTTTTATAGATGACTAGGGAATTTTAAGAATAGTTAAATTATTTAATGCCATATTCTATAAATTTTGATAATAATAAGTCTTTCCCCCTCCCTTCACTTTAAGGGGAAATAGAATTAGCTGAATAAGTAATTCTGGGTATCAGCATTTTAATAGGGGCAACTACTATCTTCGGTGATGCAGAATAATGGATGAGTGAATAGGAGCGGGGAGAAGAAAAGTTTGCTCTGTCGTCTTTTTTGTAATAGCTCTGACTTGAATTGGTGAAGAAAACTAAATAGAAGAAATTAAGTTGTTACGGAGCTTTAGAAGAATGTGGATAGTGTAAACAGAGAGGAAAACACACTTTTCGAAAATCTAGCCACAAATAATTACAAACAAATTTAAAATAGTTAATGTATTGAAAAGCACTTTAATATATAATGAATGATGTGTGTGGTTGTGTGGCTTGACCAAAGAAGGAAATAGGTATTTCAAGTGCTATTGGTGAGTGATAATATATGAAAGGGTTAAATCTTGAATTTTTAGTCATAGTTGAGGAAGTATAACATGGGACTATTAATAGAGTGCGAATGTAATATGTTTGTTAAAAAGAAAGCTATTTAAAAAAAATCTGGCATTTGACGGAATATATTTAGGAGTTTAAAATAAAGACTTTCTTACCTTTGGAGACGGAAAGCGCGAATGATCAAAGGGAGCTGGAGTGACATTAAGGAATAAGGTGAGTGTGAAGTGAAAGTTTGTGGAATTAATTTCTTGGAAGTTTAATTAAATTACTTGGCAGGGTAGAATAATGTAATAGGATGGTGCTTTTGTAATTGGTTAAAATGGGAATTGGGGAAAGAGTTGATGGAGCAATGGAAGAACCTTGCTCGTTAGATATAGAGTGGGTGGAACAGGAGAAAAAGAAAGAGGAGGAGAAATAATAAGACAAAAGATAAATAAATAGCTGCACATATGGTGAAACAAGGTTTATATGAGTTTGTTGGAAGTAGGGAAGGATATATGCTGGTATTGTTGGTCGTATGATATGAAAATAGGTAGTGTGGTCGGTCGAGTGGCTGGATTGAAAGTGGACTGATTGGTGGAGAAGAACTGAACGGGTGCGATTATAGGGAAGTGGAGAGAATGAGATGCTGTGGAGTCAAATCTTTATTTATATTGAAAACAATAGATTGAGAAAATAAGAGAAGAAGTAAGGAGATAACATTTTTTAGTTTTATGGATTTGCAACAGGCGTATGATTAGATTAATAGGGAAGCTTTATGGCAGGGTGATTAATAGATATTATGGTGTTTGTGGTTAGGCTATCTAATGGGAATTCAGAAAGTATGTTATGACGATTAGCGAAGCGTGTAAGAATAAATGGTGTCAATGGTATTGGTTTTAGGATTAATAGCGGGAGGTTTGAAGGACAGGGTTGTGTTATGGTCTCCTTGGTTATTTTCAATTTGTATATGGGATGGGGTTATGAAAAAAATTTCGAGGTGTGGGATGGAGAGCACATTTCAGATGAGTGGAGAAATGGAGAGTTGGGGGGGGAGGGTTTTTTGGGGGGGGCCGCTTAAAAGTCCTTTATATATATGCGTGATGATTTGTTCTGTGTTGGGGAATTCTGAAGAGAGATTGAGAAGGGATGTAAAGGATAGGAAGGAGATTGTGCAAGTTTGGGTATGATAAAAAGGCAAAGGTGTGTGTTGAATAGTAAACGATAAATGACTAAGCGAGATAAGGTTATGTTTTGTTGAGTGAAGACTAATCCTAAATTGTGGTGGAAGTTATGTAAATGGTGAGTCCAGAGCTAGGATGCAAGTGTCTTGAGATCTTAATGAGTTGTTTGGAAAGGTTATGTGGATTGGATCGAGAAGGGAACGAGATGACTGCAGAGGTGTAGTAGGAAAAGTGTGGGGGATTTGCTTCATGACCTCTCGATCCAATTTGGATTTTGAAATCCCTAGTGAATGTAAAGGTGACTAAAGTTTGAATTGTTCACTAGTTGGTCTACATGAGTTGGTATGTTGTGACCTGTTGTGTATTGATATAGTGTGTAGTATAGATAAATGACTATAGGATCTAGGAGAGTAAGACAGTTATTAGATCTAAAGTTCAATGTGTATATAGATGTTACCATCTTAAAGTAGGTGCTCCACAGTGCCAATAAGAACAGTGTTCTACAGTAGGAAAATGAGGATTATGGAGGAGAGAAGCTTTATTAGAGAGTGTGTGGTGGAAGAAAGGGGTAAATGAGAGAATAATGGAAAGTAGTTTGAGATTGTTTGTCATGGTTTAGGAACTTTTTTAGCTTTTTTATATAAGGGGGAAAGGGAGAAGAAAAAAAAAGTAGAAAATATAGGGAATAAGTTTATTGAGTGTTTTTGTAGGAAGGTATATGCTGGTATTTTTGGTCGAAAGAGTGCGTTCGAGTGACTGAAGGGACTGACTTGGATGAAGAACAAGGTGCTGCGTTTATAGGAGTGGAGGTAGAGGATGGTCGATTTCAACACTGGCTTTTTGATTAAGCCATTAGAATTAGCAAAATGATTGAGAAAATGAGGACGAAGAAGGAGAAGAAGATAAAATTGCATTTAGGTTTATGGACTTGCAAACAGGCGTATGATATGGTATGATAGATTTAATAGGGAAGCTTTAGGCAGGTGTTAGTGATATATGGTGTTTTGGTGGTAGGGCTTCTGAGGAAATCGCGAAGATACCAGTATGTATAGGACGATAGTGAAGCGGGGCTGGGAGACGTGTAGAAATAGAAGGGATAAGCAGGTGATACAGATGTATGTGTAGAAGTTTGGTTCTAGGATTCAATGAGGGCGAGCGAAGTAGAGTGGACAGGTGCGTTGTGTGTTAATAGAGTGCTCCGAGAAAAATAGTTGGTTAGTCAAGTTTGTTATATTTGGCATAGAGGGCGAGAATAAGATGTGTAGTGGCGAAAAGTAGATCTAGGTGGGAGAATGGCGGTGATGGCATGTGTTATGTTGTATATAGGAATGGGCATGGTGGTATGGCCGCAGCCTGGGACGAAGGGAATTGAAACGCGCTGAGATGAGGGAGGGTGTCCATCTGACGATTCTTACCCTATCTAATTTTTATGAGAGGGTCCGTCCGACTTGATTGGTTTCTGCCCATTGAAGCTCTCTAGGGCGTGTGGGAAAATTTTTTCTGTTTAGCGAATGCGTAAGAGAGTTGGAAACGAGGTGTGAGTTTTCACTTAAATTAATATTACAGGAAGGGGACCATAAGCTATGGTGCTTGGGCAGGAGTTGTAAAAGGACGGGGCTTGGAAGTTAACGTGGATAAGCGTAAGGTTATGTGTGAGTTGAGTGACATGTCCTTTCAGCTGTTAAGTTACATGTTAGATGTGTTTGAGCAAGGCTGGAACAAGTGTATTCTGATTTTTAAATTATTTAGGTATTAGTTTTATGGAGGACATGGGAACGGTATTTGATAGCCGAATGTAGTAGGAAATTTTGTAAATGGCAGGAAGGTGGCTGGTGCAATTAATTACTCGTTGCGTGAATGTAAACTGGTGATCTAAGTTTCTTTTTCCTTCTCGTGAGTGTGCTTAGCAGTTCTTTTAACATGAGTGGTATTGTGTTACCTGTGTTATTGTATTTAGTAGTGAGTACTTATTTGTTTGGGGCAATAATTAGATAGTATTAGATCTAAAGTTCAATGTTGTTCATATCGACAATCTTAGGGGTGTGCTAGGTGTGAAGAAGAATTTGATTTTAAAAATGTAGGAATGGAAACGTAATTAGAGAGTTTTGTATTTCATCTTGTCTGTTGCTTTGAAGAAATTGGGGCGTAAATGAGAGAGGAGTTAAAATCACATTTTATTACATAACATTGAGATGTTTTGGTCACATGGAAAGGTTGGATGATTGGATAATTCTCGGTTGGTTAAGCGGATGTATAGTCCTGAGTGTGTACAGGGAACGATCGGCTGGGAGACCGCAAGAAAAAGTGGATTGAGTTGAGTAAAACGAATGTTTGAAGGAGAGAAAAGGAGGAGTTGGTAGAGGCAAGAAGAAAGGTGTATAAACAGGAGTGAATGGCGGGTGTTTTTGATGGGGTATGGTGTGGCCCACCGTGGGGCCAAGGAATGAACCCTACATTTGACGATCTACCATAGTGAGGCGTCCATCGTTGTCCATGAAGCTTTAGGTGTGATTTTCTTTGACTGCGGACGTAGTTCTCATAATTAATGGTTACTGAGCGGGGACCGGTAAGGGCTGGAAGTTCTTTTCGACTTTTCGCATGTTCTTTTTCTACTTGCTTTTCTTTTCTTTCTCCCCCCCCCCCCAATTGCTCGTTCACTGCACCTTACTCTCATTCTGGCGAAAATAGAAGGTAGAAAAGAAAGAAAGGATAAATAAACTAAATAAAATATTATTTTTTTAAATTTTAAGACTTTTATGCTTTTATACACTATCTTATTACTTGAACTTAATAATCCATTTCTATAATAAGTATACCACATGATATACACTTTTAACGCATACACATCCCTAACTATCACTTTTTCTTCAAATCTTTCTCATGGGAATTGCTAATAAATAATTTTTTAAAATAGAAAATGGTGATGTAAACCAATTCTATATATGATGTTGGTAATTTTTAAGCATAATTTTTAGTTTATAAGTGCGAGGTTACTAAGTGCCGGGGCAACCTTGAGACTGGTTTTAAAAAACAAATTAAAAAAAAACAAAAAACAAAAAAAAACAAAATTACCAAGGTGTAATGTACAGTTGTGTAATACACGGTTTTATAGGAACATTATATTTTTGTAACAACTTTCAAATGTTAAAGATATTTCTTATACAGGAAAAAAATATGATGAGAACAAGCGTTGATTAAATGGTCCATTTATTATTTTACCATTTCAATAAATGGTCCAAAAAAATTTTTTTAGTTTCAAATGTTTCTGGAAAGTGTCTGACAAGAGTATAATTCCTATATTGACCGATTTAAGCGCTATGGAAATAATTCGCAAAAATATATAAGTATAAAGCTGACAAATTAAATAGAGTGGTTTGTTATACTATTAATATGTCAACATTAGGATAATTAATTTTACTGCATTATAGATATATGAGACTTAAATGTTTTTGAGAGTAAAATTTCTGATTCTATGTTAGTGATATAAAGTTTGTTATTATACTATATAGAAAAGTAGAGAGGTTTGGTTTCACCAATATGTCTGCTGCTGCTGTGCTGCACCTCGGACTAACTCGTAATATGAGATATCATTTGGAAAGACCATCTTTCCATTTGAACTTATGTAGGCACATCTTTTTCTTATGCATATCTGTTCGTTGAGCCCGGATAAAATGTTCCCAAGCTCTCTCATTGATGAACACATGAGCCGTTTGACGTCATCTGTCGTTGTAGTTGAGATTAACATACGATTATAGTTTACTTTCGTAGTGAGGGAGTTGTTGTAATGGGCCATTTTAATACGAAAAAGATTGGCATCAAGGGCTGCTTTTGAATACTTGAGAAGTCTCAGTGGTATAGGCTTATGCAGGCAGGCAGATTACTGACTAGCTGCTTTATAATTCAGCTTAGGATTATGGGAAGGTTCTACTGGATAAGAGTTGTGTGGTGGATAACACACAGAGGCAGGTGGGCTTGCTACAATTGTAGCATAAAGAAGTGCCTTTGTTTTTATGTAGATTATTTGTCTTTTAAGCAAAGTCGGGTCGAGGGAATTTAAATCAGTACGACATTGTAGCTTGGTAAAACCCTATTATTCATTCACTATTGCAAGATGGATTAAATATAGGGTATATAATACTGATGGTCAGCAGTAAGAGAGGATTTGGGTATATGGATAGTCCCGGCGTGAGCTGTAAACGTTAGTAACAAGAAACTTTTTCTGCTGTAGATTTCTTTTAAAAATGCACTAAGCAATATCTCTTTTTTCTGTATCTAAAGAATAAAATAGTGCTTTAGGAGTTTACTTTATTCATCAGGAGTGTGAGGAAATATGTGACATGATCGTTTTCCGGGAGAACGTTTAAGGATGACCAAATGGACTATGTAATTTGTGAGTAGGTATCACTATTGAACAGAGAAGGTTAACTTATTCTTCATTAAACTATGACTGGGTCTCATTCAAACTCCATGAGCTTTTTCAAGTGAATCTCTATAGATAATGGTTCTTTGCTTCAGTTAAGAGCTCTTTGAGGATTGTAGGGGATCCCGATAAGTAATTATATCTTTAGAATGATGTATGTCAGCTGGCAGTCTACAGGATGGGGAGCAGTCAATATGTTAGTAATTCAATGATTAAACGACTATGACGGGGCACCTAAAGAATTACCCCAAACCGTATGGGCATTACCTGGAGTGTCAGGAGGGCATATCAGGCGGAGTAATTAGCTGCAGTATTATATGCAGAGGATTTTCAGGTGTAGTTGAAAGGATAAAGGAGGAAACAGATGAACGCTGTCAGTCTAGGAGTAGGAGGAACCGAAATGGGATCAGGTGGGGTTTCCGATAGTTGATAATTGTCCTCGCCTTGTTTTAACAACGTATTATCCTTACAAGTAATTTCTTAGAAGAAAAACTACAGACTTCGTCTCCATAGATGAGTAAATATAACGATAAAACAAGTGAAGCTAAAAGTAAATAACAGGATGGGATGGAAATACGTATATTTCATAAGGAAGGGTAAAAACAGCTAATCCTGAATCAGATCAAATCGGCAAGAAAATATCTTACAACGATATTTGATGAGTAACAGCAATCGATTTTTCAATAAAGCAATCTTATTAATCTTAGCAGACAATAAAAGTATCAAAATAATAAATTAGCTTGCGGATTTTAACTGGATTAATAGCCTCTTGTCCCA
Source organism: Trachelipus rathkii (assembly GCA_015478945.1). NCBI lineage: Eukaryota > Metazoa > Arthropoda > Malacostraca > Isopoda > Trachelipodidae > Trachelipus > Trachelipus rathkii. The sequence continues at coordinate 4,300 of JABUQX010046290.1, read as the reverse complement.
TAAATCCACTCTGTACTTCCATCTCAGCAGCCCTTACAAATTATTCTAAAGCTTCTTAATATTATATATCGAAGAGAGCATTGTAGACCAACCAAGCTTTTACTCTGAATCTAATTGAGCGCTCCATCATTGTCCTGTGTTTCTATGTCTGCCGTGGCGTGTAATCATTATCTTGGTAAGCCATTTTCCTTACGATCAAAATAAAAATAACTACGGTTAGCTAAAATTTAATTATAAATAATATACGACTTTCAAAATCTTTTTTTATTTTTTTTTTTATTTAATACGGATTATTATAAAGTAAAAATTTTATTAATTTTTTTCATTTTTTTTTAAAAAACTGTAGGTAAAAATTAACTAATATCAAAAAAACATTTGTCTATCTCAAAATTCTCGTTTGATCATCGCAAAACTATAAATAAAATATAATTTGTTTATAACAATCTTAAAGCAATAAGTAATATATAAAGATTATTTTTATTGAGACTTCTTATCAAGATTATATCTACTTCTATTATAATCTCATTAATCTAAATAATTAAGTATAATTTGTGGATATATAAATTAAAGACTCAAACTATTCAACAGAGTTTATAAAAAATACTTTAAAACAGCTTTAACTTCATTAATTAATCAAAAGAATTTTATTAAACTTTTAACATGAAATTGCCACATACAGTTATCATTGCAATATACTGCCTCATGAACATAAGTTTTTAAATATTTTATTATAATAAAATAAAAAATTTAGAACTTATAAATAATCTACATATTTATAATCTTGAGTAACGTTTATACCTGCTAAATAAAGCAATTAAATTTTGTATGCATCCTCATTTATGGAACCTGTCTCATATGATTGGTGATATGTAATAAGACGCATTCTTTCACTAGTGGAATTTTTTTCTTGGTGCTAGTGAGCAACATAATGTTAAGAGTTCTGTGCATAGTCGGAGTGGGCCTGTTTGAAATATTGCTCATCAATCTTTTTGTAATTGATCTCTATTACTCCTCCCATATTAAAATTATGCCTAGCTTTCTATTACCCTGAAATTAATTTAGAATTAATTTATACTATATATACAACTTTAATATATAATTTTATTCAATATATAAGGTATAGTAATTATATAAATTTTTGACGACTTTTAGTACTAAATATATATTAATTACTATAAACATTAATAGTTACTGTACTACTGTATCATATTTATAACTCAATTTAATCCTATTAAATAAATAATAATATAATAATAATTAATAATTAAATAATTTAATAATAATATATAAATAATAATAAATAATAATAAATATAATTAAATAATATAATACAAATAATAAATAATAATAATAATAAATAATAATAATATAATAATAATAATAATAATATATAATATATAAATAGGAGTCAAACCCATAGCTGCCTATAAATTAATTATATCATAAGCGTAAGACCGAACCAATTATGTTAGATTATATAATTCAATTTATTAATTTCACTTATTTATTACTTAAATTTATTATTCTATAAATGAGTAGAATTATCTGGATGTAATTATGTCATCTTAATTATCAGAGTAGATATAAACAGTCATCTTTAAATTATTATATAATACCTAGGGGTAATGTGTAATAGTTATCATATTAGTGATAGCAACACTGATCGAGAGACAATATCTCTGTCATTTCCGCAATTCTACGTCTATGCCGACGGAGCATAGCACGATCAATTAATAGTAAAAAGACCGATCGACTCTATCGATTATTGAAAAAAGTGGGATCTCGGCAAAAATCCAGCGCTATATGGCCCGTGACGGATGTATAGCGCAGAGATATTATTTATTTGTCTGATGATTGAATAAAGAATAATTATTAAATATATAAGATAATACAAGTTTAAATTGAAAATATAAATTAGAAATATGAATAAAAGAAATATATTAGAATTTACATATTTGCAAGTTGGTAGTAAATGATTGTATTTAATAAGTGATCTACCTGCTATATAAAAGTAGTATACCTAGTCTACATATAATAAATATATCGAAGAAATAATTCGATAGACAACGAGGATAAGTAGTGAAGATTCACAAATAACCTCATTAATCCATACTGTGAAACAGTCTTTTGTTTATTCACTGTCGTGGTGAATAACACTTAATTTTCCTAAAATATACTTCTTGATGAGCTATGAATTAGTATTCCACTTCTGACAATCTTTAGCGTTAGATGATTGCGAAAGAATATAGTTTAGTTAACCAAATAATCTATCGTTAATATTCCTATCATAAAGAAAATTTGGACGCAATATTGAGTGTATAGTTATATTTTTTACATTCGCATCTCGAGAATTTGTCATAGAACTTCCACTACCACAGTGGAGCAGTGTGAAAGGTTTCAACAGAACATCAAAGAATTGGAGCAAAGATACCAGAAAAGGTGGAATGTGAACAAGCTTGTCGGATGTATACTCTACATATGATAAATATTTGAAGGCATCACTATATTAAGTTATTTGTTAAATTTTACTTTATTCCAAATTATAGGAATTATAAAAACTAATAATATTAATCAACTTTATCAAAGACTCTTCAGAATAACCTAAAATAATAAACTATGATTATATATATGTACTCGGTATACTTATACTAGCTTATTCTATCTTCGATGTCCAAGACAATACTTTCGAATTGATGACGTTATAGTACAAAGGAACGTGTAATATACAAGGCTAACCGGGAATGGTGCTCCATATATACATTAATGTTGAAGACTCCATCCTCAATTACTAGGTAAATATAATAAGGAACATAATTATTATCTCACATAATTACCAATGCAGAGTGGCGTTATAAGACATAAAAATAATGCACTGTAATGATCTGGTAAGTGATTATATTAGTATTAATATACAAGCAAGCTATATAGTGAAACCAAAATCAGAGACTCAAGATATTTTAGTTATATCATTGACTGTAAAAATTAATGATCGTTCACATTATCACAAAATGCAGAGTGACGTTATTGCGACATAAAAATAATGCATGTAATGAATGCATTAAAACATTACTTTAGTAATTATACCCCTGAGTTTTAATAAATAGGTCATTAAGTTTTTATTTATGTGTAATACTATATAATATATTTAGATAATAACGTATATACTCATACTTTGTGTTATATGCTCAGTATGTGAGTAATAATAAATAATACTTTCAAATTACAAGCTTTCATTACTAATTAAATAATAAAACGAAATCTATCAGATAAACAACACCTTCTTACATAAGTAATAAATCAATACAGATTATTATACTTTAGTATATTAAGAATTTCTCTACACCAGTATCCATAGTTATGATGATGAATAGTATAGCTAAAACACACGCCATTTAACCCCTATAAAATAAGAGTTTATAGGTGAAGTTGCAAATTTGATTTTTGAATAAAATAATATATAACTTGGTAAGACCCATATATGAAATAAAATAATAAATACAGATAGCAACACACATTTCACGTAATAATAACGGCGTGAATTGGACACTGACACACCTCGTCTCTAGTGCCAAAAAAAGACGCCGTTAAGGTTGGTGAGATAATCCTTTTATTGTGTACTACGGGCAAGCCTCACCTATACAAAGTGCTATAACTATAGTACTATCCGTCCCAATAACATTACAATTATCTGAAGTGTGCAATAAAAAATATGCGGTACCATATAAAGTAATAAATAACGTTGAAACGAGGAAATTATAACCGCAAATGATTTTAACCCTTTGGTAAACCTATATTTATGCGCTCACCTACACTTAATTACTATCGTGATTTACACTGAAGAAAAGAATTAACAACATAAAAAAATTTTGTAAATACAAGTAGGATTTTTAAATTTTGTATGGTATGCCACTCTTCGTCCGACTAGCGCAAGCACGGATCACGCGGAGGAAAACCAGATCCGCCCCCCCCCCGGAAATCCTACCAAAAAAACAGTCTTCACTTTGCATACAGTGCATATTTATGTAATTTTGGTGAGTAGATTTTTTTCCATTTATTCACTATATAACATTTATTTTTTGTTAGACTATACTCAATTCAACTGACTTAGGCCGTCCTTTTGGACTATATTCATTTACTGGATCGTTAGATGATTGATTTTTTCCTTAATAAAAATTATATATAATTATGAAATCAGGTTCTGAAAATTTGGGTAACTTTCTAGCAAGAGGACTAGCAGAACAAGAGCAAACGACATTAAACCAGCACTGTTACCGCATGCTATCGCACCTTTACTGCTAGC
>JABUQX010046288.1:12500-17500 GCA_015478945.1 Trachelipus rathkii | reverse complement strand
TATATATATATATATATATATATATATATATATTATATAATAGGACCTGTTATGTTTTACGACTCAATTGTTTTAATATTTTTTTGTTTTTTCTTAAATATATTTATAATTATATGATCCATAACAATCAATTTAAGTAGATAATGGACATGATTCAAAAAAATATATAGGGACCTGTTACGTTTTTACGACTCCGTCGTTTTATTTTATTTTTTTTAACTAAAGGAATAACCAAGGGTTAACCGCAAACATGCAGGAGTCGGGGTCTCTCGACCTTCCGGGGAACGACAGGTAGGACTATTTCCCCCCCTCCGGGAGGGTCTCCGGAACCCCGCTCTTTGGTATTTGGGTGTCGCGGGGGTTCCTCCGCCCCTCCCCTACGGGGTATGGAAAACGTCCCCCCCTCTGTCCCCCGTCGGCTCGAGCCCCTCTATCCCCCTAAATTTTTTTTTACATTTTTGTAATAATCTTTATACGTTGATTCCAAATATGTAATTGGTTTTTTTTGTAAGTGTCGTACTTTTAGAGATATTTCATTATGTTTTTTTTTTGTTTTACATGTTTTGTAATAAGCCTTTATACGCTGATTCAAAATATGTAATTGGTTTTTCCGTAAGTTTCGTACTTTTCGAGATATTTTTTTTTTTTGAAAATTTTTTTTTATCAAGACTACACAAAAAAAATTTAAGATTTCGGGAACTTAGAAGTCATGTCCGCAACACCTTAAATTCATTGTTTTTAGTATCCATATAATAGCAATATGTTAAAAAAAAAAAAAAAAAAAAAAAAAAAAAAAATCAAAACTGACAGAGTCGTAAAACAGAAAAGGGCCTTATTATTATATATATATATATATATATATTCAGATGTATATCTATTATATATATATATATATATATATATAATATATATATATATATATATATATATAAATATAAAATATTATATATATATATTTATATATATATATTATATATTAATAATATATATATATATATTATATATATATATAATAAACAATGAAAATAAAATTCAAAATTAAGTGGGCTTTTCCAAAACTCTTAAAGAAAAACTATTTTGAAGTCTCTTAAATTATGTATTATTGGAAATTTTTCAAAAGATTTATCATGAATAGAGATTCTAAAGAAATAAATCGACTCGAATTATTTTTAAAAACAAACGACTGTCATATTAAAAGCACGTGACGCTGATTCTGCAATATTTTTTAGAACAAAAAATTCTATTATTTTTAAAAAAAATAGGGTCTTGTGAGAATACGGAAAAAAGAACACTTGTCGATCCAAAAGTAGCTCCTCTGATGCTGATTTTATTGTTCTTTATACAAAAATTATATAATATAATTCTTATTGTTGTATTTTCATGAAGATAATTTATACGTAATATTTTCAAAGGATTAAGTTTATGTTTTCACCCTTATTTACGATTTTAAAAATGGATGTCCGAAAATACTATAACCTCGTCGAGGATAAAATTATAATCGCATTATTACCTAAGTAAACACGCTTTAAGAAATATTTAATGTTTAATTCTTGCTGTGAAATACATTAGTAAAATAAACATTTTATAGAATTTCTTCGCTGTAGTATCCAACATAACTATCGTAAGAAAAAATCAACACATAGGAAACTATTTTACATCTCTGAAAAATTTTTTAGGGGTGTAATGAAATAGTTTAAGGACATGTACTTTACTACTATTATGATGCTGTTATAAAAATGAACACAAATAGGAACAAGATGCATTTATACTATAAAACCACAGCTCTACTTTTGCTAGAATCCATAATTTTTTTAGCGGTCAGAAATCTTATAAAATTTATCATTAAAGTAAAGCTTAGGCTCGTATAATAAAAAAAACTACTTGTTTTCATGCTAAAGCTTAATAACAAATCCCTTAAATAATTAATTTTACTCAATAAATGATTTCTTTACTGAGCTTTTTCTTCTTCATATGAAATAGGATAATGGTTTGTAAACCTTCTTAAGTATTTACTTCCTTTTTTTAACTTGTGCAAATTTAATGAAGAGAAAAGCTCATATATAGTATATATATATATATATATATATATATATATATATATATTATATAGTATATATTATATATATTATACTATTATATATTAATATATATAATATATATATATAGTATATATAATATATATATATAAATATATATAATTATATTTATGGCCAGGATCCGAAAGTCACATGCCTGTAACTTTGAAAACTATAACAGCTTACAGGAAAATAAATTAACAATTTTGATTTTAAGCAAGCAAATTTCATCGTATGAAACTTTAAATTTTTTTTTTATTTTATTTAAATATATTAATTAACACCTTAAATATTAGTTAATCTTAAGTCTGGCAAGCGTATGCTTTCATCAACCTTCCATTCCTGCAGTAATACGAGAGCAAGAGTTGCCAAATAGTGCTTTGTTTTATTTGCTCTAGTTTATTTTAATACTTTTTCTTTATTATTTCCTTTTCTGTCGTTCGTCCCCTGTTAGACCGAGAAACCCCGACTCTGTCCACTTTGTTGTTTACCCGTGGGGTATCCTTTAGTTAAAAAAGAAAAAAATTCACCATTTGGCACCTTGTGCGCTCCCTCGGAGTACTCGAGCTGCTTCGTATTCTCAAAAAAAACATAATTTTTCTAACATTTTTAACAACTTTAAATTTTTAAAAAGCGTTATTTTTTTATTTTTTTTTTAGTGATGGTATAAATGTCTCCTGGATTAATTAAAATGGATATTATTTCGTGTAGCTGGCTTATAGTTTTTAGTATACATGCATGTGTACTTTCGGGATGTTGACATATATATATCTATATATATATATATATATAATAATATAATGATATATATATTAATATATATACTATATATATATATATATATATATATATATTATATATATTATATATATATTATCTAACAGTATCTAATATTATATTACACTATTATTATATTAATCATTCCATTTTTAATTTTTCATTTGATTGTTTAATCACATAAATAGTATGAATAATGTATTTTTTATCATTCATGGTCAGTTGTGAGTTTTTTGCGTGTGTGTGTTTGTTGTGTGTTGTGTGTTGTGAATGAGAGGAGAGAGAGAGAGAAGAGTGAGAGGGAGAGAGGAGAAGAGAGAGAGAGAGAGAGAAGAGAGAGAGAGAGAGAGAGAGAGAGAGAGAGAGAGAGAGAAAGTAATCTGTCATATCATAAGTAAATGACAAACGAATGCTTTCAAGATAAAAGCATCCTTTTCCGTAGAATTACTCTTTTTTAATAACAAATCATTAAAAATTAGCTTCTTCCTATTCCAAAGGCACATTTTTTCCGCTTAATTTGCTAAAAGTATTAAAAACATTAAAATTCCTTAAAAATATTTTACTTTTAAAAAATTTCAAATTTATTTAAAAAATAAAACACATTGCGTATGTCAAATCACCCTCGGAGGGAAGTTCGTGCGGCCACTTTTGTCTTAGCATCCCACGTATGTGAATTTAACTGAGTGTGAAATTTTCTATCCTTGGTACATTGAAATAAATCGAAAGAAATTAATAAATAAAGCAAATAAATGTTATTAATAATTTATGCTATAATTTTAAATACATTTGGCATAAGCATTAAAATTTAATTAATTTTTATGAATAAAAAATAAAAAAAAAAACAGTATTTTTTTTTTTTAAAAAAATAGCAATATTTAGAAACTACCTTATGAGCGAAGTGCCAATTTTTTAAATTTAAGATTATATATATATATATTATATATATATCATATATATATAATATATATATATTATTAAGATATATATAATTATAATGATTATATATTATATATTTAAGATATATATATATATATATATAATATATATATATATAATATATATATATATATATATATATATGATATAATATATATATATATATATATATATATAATATATATATATATTATATATATAGTATCTGTTATATTATAAAAATTTGTATCGAAACAATGTTCTTACAAGGACTTCTGTCGTTCGTGCCAGAAGTTCGATACCTCTTTCGAAAATATATTTTATATTTGTTAAAGTGATTTATAATTCATATTTAAAATGAATATAAATTGAGAAAGTTCAGACAAATGTAATTGTGTAATTGAAAACTTATTAAATAACAAAATTCACGCGTTTCTATCTTACGGCGAAAAAGAAAAGATTTTAAAAATAGTGGTAGGTCTATTCAAGACCTTGTTCTGAACTTCGCAAGGCTAAATTCACTTCGTTCGCAAAGTCAATGTAATTAGTAAGAGAAAATGCATTTGACTAACGGATGCCTTCAAATGAAGAAATTGGTTTGCTGACCACCGTGCATACTAATTAATAATGAATTGGGACGCTGGACTCGACGGATTTAACGATTTTAATAATATGCTAGGGGCGATTAAGGACATGAAAATTAATACAATCCAGCCTGGTTTCTGCCACTAAAATTTAGCAAGATCTAGGAAAATCACCACGAATTATTTACTCACTTAAATAATCTCAACATAATTGGAATGTTATAAGCACAATAAAAGGTTGAACGAACTAAAGACGCTTGAAACACAAGATTTGATTATGTAATATGTTAGTTAGGTGAGCAAGAACTAGCTTTCAAAGGTCATGACGAATCGCTTGATTCTGCTAATCGAGGTAATTACGTGTAATTGATAAATTTAATTAAAATATATGATCCTTTATTTGAATCTCATTTAGAGCAGCAGTCTAATGTTTTTTCTTCCGCATCAAATATGAATTCAAAAATGATCTTACTATGTGTGGAAAAGTGCTTTTAAATTAAATTAGAGATGAAATTAATGATTCCAAGTATGTGGCTATGATTTTAGATAAAGGAACCGATGTTAAAACAACTTCTATGCTTTCCAAAATGGGGCTATTTGTAAATAAACTTGGTGCAATTTGTGAAAGATTTCTAGGTTTTACGAATAT
>JABUQX010046288.1:0-7500 GCA_015478945.1 Trachelipus rathkii | reverse complement strand
AAACCCACCTTTATATATATATATATATATATATATATATATATATATATATATATATATATATATATATTTGTAATATATATATATATTATATATATATATATAATATATATATATTATATATATATATATATATATAATATATATATTATTCTTTGATAGATATTTCAAACCCACCTTTATATATATATATATATATATATATATATATATATCTACTTGTATGTGTGTGTTTACTGACATGCAATTGATGACATTTTTTTTATTGGGAAACCTATCTACGGGGGGTTTAGAATTAAGTGATAAATAATTTTAATCATATATATATATAGATATATATATATATAGATATATATATATATATATAATTATATATATTATATATATTATATATATATATAGTATATATACATACTCCCACTATAGAGGGCTACCCCCCAGATTATTACCCCACTTTGCTGGGATCAGGGAGAGCCTGAGAAAGCCCAAGTCCCAAAAGCTTAATTAAAATTAAGGATAATTTTAAGGTTCATATATTTATATATATTATATATATAATAATTTATATATAATTATATATATTATATTATATATATAATATATATATATTATAGATATATATTAGGTGTCTAAAAAAGTTGGGAAAAAAAACGAAAAAATTTTATGAAGATTTTCTGTTTAGAACACCTCATTAGGTGCCCTAAACATCGCATAGTAGTAAAAAGATAGTCTGAGTAGTAGAAGTAGTAGCATACGAGATCTGCGGACAACATTTTTCTGTGAGTGAGTTATCACCAGTTTTGTACTGATTGCGTTAAATATTGGAAATCATAGTAAATACCAAAAAGAATTGATCAAATAAATCAGATAAATAAATATAAAAATAATATATAAGAATATATAAGTAGAAAGAAAAATAAAAGATAATATAAAATAAATAGAATATTAATAGATTAAGATAATAGATCTTTTAAGAGGGAGGCAAGAAAATTAAGTAAAGTATAAGATAAAAAAAAATAAGATAAATAATAAAATATAAAAATTAATAGATAAAACTAGATCATATAATCCACCTATAGGAACTAGATAATTATAAATACAATAACATAAATATATACAAAATTACACACTATTACCACTTAAATAAACTATAAATATAAATCTACCTATCTAGACCATTTCTTCAACCATTAATACAATATCTACTATATAAAAATTACTATATAAATCATACGCAATCATGAGAGGGGTCCGCAGAAACAACATTTAGTTCCAACACTAACGTAACATTGTCGGTTCTGAGAGCATACAGCGAGAGATATTTAAGTGTCATACCGACATATTGTGCATTATTTTGTAATTTTGTGATATAACAGAAAAAGAAAACAAAATGGCGGAAGAAACAGATATGCAGAGGCTTAGGAGATTTAGATCCGTGCTGGCTGACGAAGAAGAGACGAATGAGAATCCGAAGCTGAATCGAGCCCGCAGTCAGTGAGGAACCCCGTATAATCAGATCAGCGCAAGAGGGGGCCGCCGGTGGAGATGAAACGCGCCCAATCAACAATAACAGCCAGGGACGAGCTCCGACCTAACAGGCAATAGGCATTACCCAACCATCCTAAACTCCTTTGGAACCAAGGCCGCGGTCACGAACCCTCGTCCACACCGCCTCTTCTTAGCCCAGACATTCCCAAGCCTAAGTAAGAGGCAGCACCCTCCCCACGGTCGAAATCTCCCACACATTATCGCAAAAAACGGATTGCGCTGACACAACACAAATGAAACTCTACAGCTAAAGCGACTCGGCCATACTGGTGACACTACTGCTTAAGCAAGAAAGCTTGCATAGAAATTGGGGTGGATTGAAACGCCCATACCTCAATGAAAGCCACATGGGAGGGTGCCGAAATAGCCCGACACCTCCCCAATGAGAGACCCGACGACCCCCAACGCGTCAAAACCCAAAAGAGACAAAAGCGATGCGATCCGAAAACCCCTTGCTGGGCCTAACCACACGTCTCAAAACAACAACAAGCGCTCGCTCACACGGAGGCATTTGCACGGGCGCAGGAAAACCACCAAGCAGAAGTGCCAGCAGACAGCAAACCTCCAAATTATGGGACTGTAGTCTACCCAACCGGGGACGACATGCCAGAACACCACCTCCTAATATATACAGGCTCCGACCACCCCTAAAGCAAGATTACATCCGATAGTCCTAAAGCCACAGACTTCACATCGACATTAGCCGTAGGAGCCCAATCGCGCAAGCGGTACCCTATATGACCGTCCAAAACAACCACCAACTTGGAGCACCCTATTACCCGAAACACTATCTGTATTAATACAGCTTTTTCCCCACCATCCTCCCCGAAATTTCGCAACACCATTATTTGGACCAAACACCTACTTAAGACAAGAACATTGGAAAGGAATTCTTTCAGTACCCAGACTATCGATCACCTTCTTGAATTGAAAAGTTTGAAAAAAAAGCAGAACAACCAATGCTTATAGTGCCACCCACTAACTGAGAGCCAAAATCTCACGTTCTGCAAAGTACTAATCAATATTCATCAGATTCACACAGCGAGGACCAAGAAAAATAAGCGTGCCCGAGATAAACAGTTTCAAAATTCACCAGTTAGAAAAAGAATTTTTCTCGGGCAGTATTAAAACTATTTACTGGACAACGCAGAGGGAGAAGAAAAACTGATTTTTGAGGCCTCTGGAATTGACTTCTTAGAAAATACAGAAGAGAGAAGAGACTCAATCTTCACTAGAATTTAAGTGATTGGCTACGAGTTGAAAGAGCCGGGATAATTATAGGAGAATATCAGAGCCGCCTATCACGTACCGGTACGAGATTAAGCAATGTTCAACTCAAGCAGATAATAACATACATGGAAGGATGAACAACCGGGATGATCATTCAAACGTAAATGACAGAAGAGATGGAGAGAGATTCGTAGAGAATTAATCCCTCCAATAGGCTTAGGGTATTCGATACAGAGATGAGCTTAAATGAATTGATCGAAAAAGTGTTATCTACAAAATTTTCAAACTGCCGCCTCTATAAAGCCATATGAGGGTCTGACAGCGCACAGAATGAGGTCCCGCGCCACACACCACAGGCACTGTTCCATGGCCCCAAGAGGCAACCTCGCCAACGGAGGGAAGACCAACGAAGACGATCGGAGTTACTAAATCTCATTACCAAGGACAACAGGGGAATCAAAATTATAGCCACAGGTATGAGACAGAAAGGAAGGGAGGCGGTGAGACAGCTACACGTCCATCAAAGGAGTCGAGACCAAGCGCATGAAGAAGGAGGGGTTAAACATTAAGAAGAGTTAGATACCCTTATCCAAAGAAAGAGAAGAATGTGGAAGCAGGAGTATTTACAACCGAAAGAATTATATACAGCGTTTATAAAGAAAGATGTAACAGGCCCAGAGAGTTAAGAGAACATCCTGTGTGCTTCTTTGTGTGAGACGGGTGGTATTCGTCAACCAAGCATGCGCTGCGGAATGCAACTACTGCAGATTAAGCATGGTACATACCATCAGACAGGGGTCGCAACCTTAAGTGTAGAGAGAAATAAGCACCGCCTTGGAGACCTTATCCCAGAAACCCTGCTTGATGTCACTCCAAATACAATAGCAAAATTGATATGGACAAAGGAAAAAGGGATAAAAGCGAGGAAGCTAGAGTCTTACAACCCAAACAAGCGAGGGCCTAGGACCTTTTCCAAGAAAAGGGAAGGATACAAGCCTCCAGATGGGAAAATAAAATAGAGCATAACGTCGGAGAGATATATTGGCTAGAGAGGCCAGCCAAAGAGATTTTGAGAGTGAGATGAAGAAGGTGGATAAGAATATGAGGTGATGGGCAGAGCGAGATGATGGAAGGGAGATACTTTGTCTCAATCTCACGGATGATTGATAACAGCAGACATGAAACACTCTATTTAGAATCGAGGCGAAAGAGATGCGAGAACAAGAGTGGAAGAAGAAAGATTAACAGATCCCCAAGAGCGAGAGAAATAGAGGAAGCGTTAAAAGAGAAGAAAGAGAAAAAACGTTGCGCGGACCGTAACAGTCCAATCTGTTTAGGACGTGAGCAGGATCGACGACTTCTACCAGAATGATTACCTTGCGTCGGCAGTCTGGAATGCATACAGTAGTAGGCCCAGGCGAACAGCCCGTTTTGGTTGAGCTACCAGCCAAAATCTTAGCCAAAATTAAGTAAAATTGAAGGTCAACCGGCCCGAACGGCATCAAACAATTAGAAGCCAAAAAAGAGCGGAGACACTTTAAAGTTCACCCCTCCGTTAGAAGGAGCGCGATTAGTCAGTACGCGCGCCGAGAGTGAACAATAAGCCAACGGTGTTAAAGGGAGAAGGAATACGAGATTATTAATCTTCGCTCTGCATAGAAAGACATTTACCTCACTACATCCAAGTGAGATGGAAAAGTGAAATATAGAAGGAGAGAATAGCTGGGGATTAAGTCTCATTTAGGTAAGCAAACGTTTTGTCTACACATTCCCGATAACTATTAGATAACTATTACCCTTTCTGGCACCAAATAATATGTCTATAAAGGAAAGATAGAGGAGATCCACGACGACTTCCAGATACGTTTGACCATCACACAAGGGAGTCTTATTTATGGTTAGGGCCCAAGCACAATTTACTAAAATAGGAATACTTAAACCCAGACTAAGAGACCTATAAGAAAAACGGGGTATCTTTGCCCCCATTCCCGAAGGGAACCAGTAAGGGGGGAGGACGGGACAAAGAAGGGATATTCGACAACACAAAGGAATTATCTCGCCTAAGAACACAACGAGACAAACATGCTGCGGAGCACTAAGAGCGAGTACATAAATTTTCCCTAAACGGAGAAGAAGCAGACACTTGCACAGGACTAAAACGAACTGAGGGCGCAAGACCCAGGAATCAAAAGCTCATCATTTTCGTGGATAGAGGAAGACCGCCCTTGCCAGTTAAAAAACGTAACGCAAAACGCGAGCCACCAAAGAGAAAAGCGGGTCATAACAGAATTGTTACATAGAGAAGAAAAGGAACCGCCCCTGAGTAGTTACAAAAAAACGCTCACACGCCGCGGTTGAAGATACTTGGCATTAACTAATTACAGGAAGAAGACAATATATCTTCATAACCCAAGAGCCCACAACTGGAGTAGAACGCCCTCTTCGTCGCTGAATAATTCCCCATTCCACGAGCAGCCAGTGACCCTACTCACAGGGAAAGAACAGGGAAAATCCCTTCGAAAAGGAGAAGCACAAGGGGAGCCAGACAAGATTGAAAAGGGACCAGTGGGCATACCGGATGCCCAGCCCTCACTCATGCAAGCAGCGCTGGATTCCGAAAGTAGGCCAGATCAAAATTCAAGCACACACCCATCGAATTTGAAAGAAAATTTGGGCCATTAATCCGAAGATTGCGAAGTTATCGAATAAAGAAACAATGACCATGGAGGAGCAATGGCCATTAGATGAATGAGATGAATAGATGGTTAAGATAAAGATTTGAAGGTAATCGATGAAGATTGTATTTGCCGCACTGACATAACGTACGATATCTAAAACTCCAGACCGGAAACTCAAGATGTTTTGAATACTGGAGAAAGCGACATGCTGACATACATGACCACCAATGCTCTTTTCAACAGAACAGAGCGAGCCTGAATACTGTGACGTGACCAAAAATAAACAACCTTCGACGGCCAAAGGTGAAGGAGATACACAGGTATCAATCCTCAAGAGTGTACGATCAATCTTTGAGTCAGTGACAATCCTTTCTATCTCAAAAGAAACAGAGGTGTGGCATCTAGGAGGAAGAGAGTGAACCGAATTATTAGGCGAAGAACCAAGCAAGAGAAAGGCGCAGACACGAAAGAGGACCACCAAATGAGAACAGTTTCGCCTAATGTAGCACACCTGCTCAAAAGGTCTACGAAGACTCAGAGACTTAAGGCGATGTTAACAAAGAAATCATAATGAGAGAAGAATGTCAAAAGAAGATGCGGAGAACATAGTCTTTCTCGAAAAGCCAGTAGAAGTATCTGGAGGAATAATGTTAGAGACTCTCATGGGAAAAACTACCATAGAAAACGTATTGGCAACTTAGATGATGAATTGTAGCTTAGTCCCCGTCTGTCCGCTTTCAGAAATTAAGATTGAGCTGTTACCTGATGCCTAAGGCATCTTTCGAAACAGTTACGATACCGCCACAGATATTTTGCAGGACTATACGATGATTCACCGATATCCGCACGCTGAAAGAAGAGGTGACATCAAAGCATGTGGATACAGCCCCCATCTGTCTCCGTTACTAGGTGGGGGCTAAAAAAGAACAGCAACGAAAAACTAAGAGATGTGTTTGGATACAGGTACATCAACTCCCATTAGCGAATTAAGACGTGTTTTCCATCTGACTATCAATCGACGAGATTATTTACTTCCCTAGGGAGAAGTAATTACTAGTATTTTAAATCTGGTAGAACTTTATGGATGCATTTACAACGCACTGTAGAGATAGAGAGGAAGACGCAAAAGAGTTGATGGCAAGTTTAAGGAACGCAGGAAGGGCCGATTTGGATGTCCCAATCATCGATTGATGATCGGCCACAAGAACGCCCCAAGCATCTATGCTCGTACAAGATGACTATGGCCTTAAACCATCTGCTAGGACCTGTAGCACAAGTCTACACATAGGCGAACGTTTATAAAAAGGTCGTAGTGGGAAGGAACGGTGCGCCGAAAGCACTTTGAAAAATCTGAAGAAAGTATGCTGCACTGCCTTTTTAGAACGAAATCAAGCGCTTAACAATATAAACATTTATCCCCAAGTGTGATAGCTTCCTACAATCAGCTGTTTTGTACTTAGGATTCAAGATAGGAAGACATGGGAATTAGCCCGGATCCAGCCAAGTAGAAACGATAGAAAGAAGTTTGTCCGTGGCTTGAAAAAACGAAATGTGAAAGAAGACAACAGAGTTTACTTGGTTTGCTATCTTCTGATTTTTCGCTTACCTCATAAAGACATTTAGCTACGCAGTAGCACCAACCTTAATTGTATGTATAATTGATAATAAGAAATGGTGTCAGACTTCATTTCGACTAGACGAAAAAAACAACACAGCTATTTCGACACTATTAGCACCTTGAAGAGAAACTGGTAAGGTGCGAGCCATCAAAACTAACTTTCCCTGATTAACCGCAAGGAAATACTTCGTTGCAACAAGAACGCTGAAGAATTACGCGAGATAGAGGAGAGGGAGCCTGTCGTACCGAACTGACGATGAAGGCAGCGAAGCAGAAGCCACGTTACATATCTTCGATGTCCCGTGACACTCAGAAGGGGAAGGCAGTGAGATTTAAATATGATACGATCGGAAAAGCAATGCAAATTTAAGGCGCCCAGAACCTACCGTGGTTAACTAAGCATAATGCAAAGGATTGTTAAAAGCA
>JABUQX010046287.1:22500-34150 GCA_015478945.1 Trachelipus rathkii | reverse complement strand
ATATACCCTTTTATTCTTTATATATATATCTCATAATGTTTCACTCTATTATTGCACCTTTCCGCTCATAGCCTCAGTATGTTATGGCGTATATAGTCATCTGTTCTAATGTCTATACCTATTATTTTCGTATTACTGGTGCTACGCTATTATGATTCCTATATTCCTCATTATATCGGTCACTATAGTAGTATAATATATATAGGTATAGGCTGTTGCTTCTCATTATATTTACCTGTGAAATTATTATATTTATATGTACTACCTATACTCTGCTCACTCTAGTTTACTATATATAATCTATGTCAATCATTATGGATCAACCTATTACCTAATATATTACCCGATCGCAGTCAGTTTGAAGGGAGCAGACATATAATATGGTTCTCGTTTGAAGCGTGTCGCACTATGCTGAGACCAGCTTTTCCTGACTTCCCGGAACCTAGTGCTCCTTAGCGCTCGACTTCTGCGCCTCACTATTCGTTTTCGTTTCAACCATCACTAGAGTTTGCGTGTTCCGTCTAGCTCTAATGCGCCTTTGGTGCCGGACTCTCCTCTTTTGTCGCACCGCGGCAAGGTGGCGTTGTGTGGCGCTGGTAAATTTATTTTACATGAAGTAAACTGCTTTAAGTGCGTAGTAACCTAAAAGGTCATCCGCTTTTAATAAGGAAGAAAAACAGATTTTATTTGTAATTGTTTTTCCGCTATTAAGAGTCAACACGCGGTAAACTGAGATTAAATACAATAAACTTAGCCTCTAGCAACGTTTACCACAAAGCACCTAACCTGTTTCACATTCTTCACTATTATATAGGTGTCACTAATTTATTTACAATTTTTCGTCTATAATTTTATTTTATCTATTTTATTAATAAGTACATTTTTTCACCTATATTTTAGCACTTTATATCTACTACACACCGCCTTCACCCGTTATCATTCTATTTCACGTT
This sequence comes from Trachelipus rathkii, assembly GCA_015478945.1. NCBI lineage: Eukaryota > Metazoa > Arthropoda > Malacostraca > Isopoda > Trachelipodidae > Trachelipus > Trachelipus rathkii. The sequence goes on along the minus strand of JABUQX010046287.1, from coordinate 33,197 downwards.
TTTTAATTGTGTCCTGTAGCATGATTTACGAGTAAGTATAAAATTATAAAAAACAGGCCATAGAGTGTTTATTTGGGTTTCCGCAAGCAAAAACAGAATTGTAAGCATCTGCGTTAAGTATGTTAACGCCGTTACCCATCCTTCGGAAGGGGTAATGCCCCGTGTACAACCTTCCTTTCTCGGTTGGTGATCCTCCTGTCAGTGTCGTAGTTTCACACGGTCCTTTTCTCAAATGGGCTCACATACCCCTTTGGGTTTTCGCGCTTCTGTTCTGTGGTATTGGTGGTTGTTCGCTTGGATTACCTCTTTGGTTAATTTTGATATTACCTGTTGTATTCTATTCGTAAGTTTATGGTTTACGTTATGTTTAATATTACTATGAACAGGGTGAAAGTTAAAACTGATTTGTTAGAGATATGATGAGTTTTGTAAGATAATTACTTCTTGAATGTTACCTGACGATTCGATGCGTGTATTCAGCAGTAACCGTTCGGAGCCTAAGGTTAAGTTTTTTGTTGAGTAATGTCAGGCTTTTGGCCCGAGAATTTTGCTTTAAAAATGTTACCCGTTTATCTTCTCCATACTAGTTCAAATGATGTTTATTACTTTTATTTTTTTTTCTTCTCGACGTGAGTGACACTTTGATGAAAAGAATAGTGTCAATTCATAGTTCAAGATGCCTGGTATCCTTTGATAGATTTGGTCACTCTTGTTTAAAGGCGTATTTTTTTGTTTGGGAGTATAATTGGATCTGATCTTTTTATATCTGTTTGCTTTGATATTTTTTTTGCTCGCGCTAAAATGTAGGCTACGAAAATATGTACGATTGAATCCAAATAGATGTATTCGATGTAAGATCATAGGCGGTGTGTGCATGGGTTATGGGACTGATAGGGACTGTGGGTGGTTGATTTACTTGATTTTATAACTGATTCATCTTCTTGGCTTTAAAATTCAAAGTACTATTACCCGTTCTTTATACATGATGTACATCTATTACTTTTATTCAAGAAGAACTTAATTTTTTATAGTTATTAGTCAGGATAATTTGTTATTTTATGTTATGTTTGGTTATTAATTAAGCTTTGTTTATTGTTTTGCATCTATTGTTTTCTCGTTTTTGGGATGTATGATATTTAAGACGGGGAGGTTAATGATTGTATACTGTTTTTTGGTGTTAAATATTTATCGAAGTGTTGGATTGTAAAATAATTTGTTCGCTTAGGCTATTTATTAATGGCCTTTTACAGTTTGTCGAGATATGATGCTTAGACTATGGTTATGACTAAATTTTTGATGTATATAGTATTGACAGAATCGTCCTTCAATTTAATTTTAACATTGATATGTTTTAGAGATATGCTTGAAAAAAGTGTGAATAGGTTACGTTTTGTATGGTGTTATGTAGTGGTAGTTTTACTGTTGTTAAGCGCCGGGAGTTTGTAAATTTAGTAGTTTTTACTCCGTACGTAATGGGTGTTGTAGGTTTGTGTTGTTAACATTATAGTTCTTAGTTTTCAGAGCTATGGTTATGTTAGCTTTATTAATGTAAAAAACGTTGTTACGTTAGCATACTATTCCGATGGTTAGTATATAACAGAAACTTATTTTTTGTTGTTATGTATTTATTCCAAAATGAATTCTCGAAATGTGACATGATCATAGATCAATAGATCAAAGGTCATGAGGGAGGGGTGGGGATTGGGTTGGTGGTTTTGGGGAATTTACTGTTTTACTGGCTTTAAAATCAGTAACCTATTACAATTTTATATGATATTTTATTCAAAGAAGACTTATTTTTTTATGTTATGTTTGGGTTAAAACTTTGTTATGTTTAACAGTTATTCGTTGGTCTGTATGATAATTAGATGACAAAGGTTATGATAAATTTTTTTTGTTAAATATATTAACTGTGTCAATGTAAAATTAACGTTAATTTGTTATTAGATATATGCTTGGGAAAAGTATGAATAGGGTTACGTTTTTGTACGCAATGCTAGTTAACTTTTACTGGCGTTAAGTGGTGGAAGAATTGTTAATGTTAGTGGTTTTATTTTCGTGCGTAAGGTGTGTCAGGTTTGCCCATTGTATCAATATATTCTTAAGTTCGGGTCATGCTATGTTAGCTTTTTTATTAATGTGAAAACACTGTTAAGTCGTTAGCACATTTCGTTGGTTAGTATATAAAGAACTATTATTTTTGTACTAAATGGTTATTGTTTGTTTGTCTAACGAGAATATATACCCTTTGAACTGATATGGTTCATTCGTCGTACGTGGTATTCTTGTTTACTTTCTTCTGATTGGTTGAAAAGAAAGAATCTTCATTAACATTTAAAGGGTTGTTATAACACTATTTTTCTCTCTTTAGTAGGATAGTTTTCGCAGTGCTGATACGAAGACATCTCCCCGCATCTCAACGCTTGTTGTTGATATCTTCAAGAGGAGTTTCGTTATTCCAAACGATGTGTCATTTATATTTTATCGTAAACCGAATGGCGACTGCTAAATTGCTTGTATTCCTGCCAGAGGGTCAAATATAAAAAGTATTGCATCACTTTATGCAAATGGTTAAAGCATAATATCATTTTTCATGTTTAGAGTTTGTATTTTCTGAAAGGAGGCGGAGAAGTCCTAAAAAGAGTAAGCCTAAAACTTTACTTTGTTCGTCTTTACCTTCGTTAAGGTATTATGAGATGGTTAGGTAGGTTATGATATTTTTGGTAAATAATTATACGTTAATGTAAAAATCCCCGCGTATGTTCGCTTTATTTGAACTAAGTTGTTTAAATGGCTAGCTGTTTAATTCGTCGGTTGGTTGTTATGTTTAGTACGTTATGTTTCATAGTTTAGCTTTAGACATTAGCAGAGAGTAAAAAGACTTTCACTTTGTTTGTCTTTACCCCATAGGTATTATGCAGGTTAGGTATTATGCAGGTTAGGTAAGGTTATGCTTAATTTTTTCTTGTTAAATTATTACTATGTTAATGTAAAATTAACATTTGTTCCCATTTGGAGATATGTTTTGATAAAGTGCGGAATGGATTAATGTTTTTGTGAGCCTTGTAGTTTACTTTTAACTGTTGATAAGTTTTTGGACCCTTTGTTAATTGTTGCAGTTATTCTTTGCTTAAGATGTGTCAGGTTTGTCGTCGGTTGTATATTATATTCTTAGGTTAGGATATGATATGTTATGCTTGGCTTTAATTAATGGTGAAAACTTTGTTACGTTAGCATACTTCGCTGGTCTGTATGGATAATTACGCAAAGGTTATGGTAAATTTTTTTGTTAAATATTACCATGTTAATGTAAAAATTAACATTGTTATGTAGAGACAAGCTGGACCATGTGTGAATAAGTTACGTTTTGGAAGTTATGTTAGTTACTTTACTGTTGATAAGTTTGGCCTGTTGTTAATGTTAGCAGTTTATTCCTGTTTAAGGTGTGTCAAGTATGTCGTTGTGGATTATATTCTTAGTTCTGGTAATGTTATGTTGGCTTTTATTAATGTGAAAACTTTGTTACGTTAGCAATATACACTTTTGCCTGTCTGTATGATAATTAGACAAGGTTATGGTATAAATTTTTTTTTGCTATTTACCGTGTTTAATGTAAAATTAACCATTGGTTATGTCTAGAGACATGCTTGACAAAAGTGTGAATAGGGTACGTTCTTTATGCAATCCTTGTTAGTTACTTTAACTGTTGTTAAGTAGTGGAAACTTTGTTAACGTTAACAGTTATTCATTTTAGAAGAAGGCGTGTCAGGTTTTGTCTTTGTGTGCCTATTATTTATTAGTTTATGATTAAGCCAAAGTAGAGGCTTTATAATGTGAAACTTTGTTAACGTCAACATATATTGATTTGATCTTTGTATAAAGAACTTGATTTTATGTTATGTTTTATCCAAAATGATACTCGAAATGTTAGACTTGAATCATAGATCAATAGATCAATTGTTCAAAGATGGACAGGAGGGTGGCTGGATGGTGGTTTGATTTACTGATTTACTTGATTAGGATTTTTAAAAATAGTAACCCTTTTTAGTAAAAAAAAATATTTATTGAATTGGTACTTTTCTGGGATAAATGTATATAAGGATGGACAGGAGGGTGGTTGGATGTGGTTTGATTTACTGATTTAGGGTATGTAAACCGTTTACTTAGTAAAAATTTACTTGATCAATAGATATCAATAGATTCAAAATAAGATCAAGGATGGACAGGAGGGGTGGCTGGATGGTGGTTTGATTTAACTGATTTACTGCTTTAGGGTAATGTAAAAACGTTACAATTTTGTAAAAATTTGACCTTTATCAAATAATCAATAGATCAATTAGATCACAGAAGTGGTTAGGAGGGTGGCTGGATGGTGGTTTTGATTTACTTTGATTTACTGCTTTAGGGTAATGTAAAAAACGTTACAATTTTAGTTAAAAATTAAATTTAAAAATTTAATCATAGAGCAATAGATCACGAATTGGTAGGAGGATAGGGTATGGAGGGCAGTTTGAATTTACTGATTTACTGCTTAAAGGGTATGTAACGTTATAGATTTTTAGTAAAAAATTTAGACTTGAATCAATAAGATCAATAGATCAATAGATCACGAAGGGTGGCCAGGAGGGTGGTTGGATGGTGTTTTGATTTACTGATTTACTCCTTTAGGGTATGTAAAACGTTTCAATTTAGTAAAAAAAATTTGACTTGAATTCAATAGATCAATAGATCAATAGATCATTCAAGGATGGACTTAGGGTGGTTGGATGGGTGGTTTGGATGTTACTGATTTACTGCCTTTTAGGGTATGGTAAAAAGTTTAAAAAAATTTTAAAAAAGTAAAAATTTGAAACTTGAAGAAATGAAATAATAGATCATGGATGGACAGGAAGGGTGGTTGGATGGTTTGATTTACTGATTTACACTGCTTAGGGTATGTAAAAACATAAATTTGTAAGTTTTAAAACATAAAAAAGAATAAGAAAATTTTATTTAATTTATTTATTTATTATTTTTATTTATTGTTTTTTTTTTTTCTTTGATTTTTTCTGAAACCATTATTTTCGGGAAAATCTACCAGGACCCATTAAACATATATAAAAGACAACCATATTGGTATCAATTACAACATATTTAGATAACTCGACTCGGCATACCGCCCGGAGCCAGCACGGGTGCAGCTGTCAACCTCCTACTCCTCTGAGTCAGACTCCTTTCTTCTTCTTTCCTCCTTATTCATCTTTCCATTCCTTCTCACTTCATTCACTCCTTCGACCTCTCGTTGCACTCTGTGGCTCTTTTTTTTCAGACCTGGAGTGGACCCCCCTTATGGGGGGGGTCCTAGACACCCTATACGGGCTGAAATTATAACCCTCATATTCGAAGAATCTTACGGTCCTCGAATAACCCCTTATAAGGACAAACCAACATTGTTGTTTAAAATACGACTGTTTTTAACTCGGCCACGTAGTGGCTTCCAGCACCGGTGCCGGAGGCCAACTCCTTCAGATTCCCAATATCAACTCTTTCCTTTCCTAGAAATTACAACTCTGATCTCTCACAATTTCAGCCCCCAATTAACGCGAACACTTCGATTTTTTAAGGGGGGTGGGGTCCCACTTCGGGGGACCCAGGGGGACGTAACTTCGTATACAACGAGGTTACCTCATCATCTAACACCCCTCCAAATTTTTAACCAGATATTACGACATACTCTAACCCTTGTAGATTATTAGGAGCCATAGGGCTGAGCCGAGCCCGGAAGCCTAAAATCATTTCATAATAATTAATATATAATAATATAATATAATAAATATAATAATATATAATAATAATAATAATAATAATAAATAATAATAATAATAAATAATAATAATAATAATATACTTAAACGTATTTACAATTTCCAATAATAATAATAATAATAATAATAAATAATAATAAAAAACTTCAGAGGCTGAGTCGGAACCGGAGCGGTGCTGTGCGGTGCGGTGCGGGCCGAAGCGGGGCAGGAGGCTGAACCGGAGTTGGAGTCGGATACTGAGCACAAGGCACCTCAAAATTGAGATCACTGCGTGATCTCAATTTTTTCGATGTAATAATAATAATAATAATAATAATAATAATAATAATAATAATAATATAATAATAATAATAATAATAATAATAATAATAAAAAAAAAATAAAAAAATTAACATGACAAATCAATTAACTTATCTCAAAAACACGTGTTCTTATCAGTTCTTATCAGCTAACGCTGATAAGAACACTCAGAACGATGGGAGCCGATGTCGTCTACGAACCTGTCGCATCACTACTATATATATATATATATATATATATATATACATTATATATATATTATAGATATTATTATTTATATATATATAATATATATATATTGTATATATATATATCATATATAATATTATATATATATATATATATATATATATATATATATATATATATATATATATATATATATATATATATATATATATATATATATATAACTTTCTTCGTTTTAGTGATATCGACTTTTCGTCATACCATATTATGTAATTTTTCCCGCTGAGTCCGATTTTGAGATCTATGATCCTGAAATTTGAGGGTATTATCCCCTTTTCGGGGTTCGAAACCCTTTTAAGCCCCCCTTTTTTACTTTCTCTTCTTTTAGTAAGGTTACGGTTATCATATCATCTTCAAACTTGTTACCCTGACTGCGGGTGGTGTCACCCACCTTGTCCTGAATTTTTGAGCCGCTATGCCCAATATGTGATAGAGCTGAGCCCTAAAATTTGGAAATGGTCGTAGATAGATGAAACTTGGTGGGTGCATAGAAGAGGGTGGATGAAATAGAGTACTGAGCTTAAGTTAAGTACCGGCTCAAATAAGTCGGTACTATGCGATGCGGTACCGCTTTAGCAAACATGTACTTAATACCATAATATAGGTGTTAATGTATATGTTTTCAACGACGTAGATCTCATTTTTGAGGGTTTCAGAACCCTCATAGGTGCTGGAGGACCCCCTAAAGGGGTTCCCAACTGAAAAACCTGTATTGCGTAACAGATGAAGATGGATGACGGTATAAGAAGACGGAGTAAGAAGTCTCATATGACAGAGCAGATGAGTCATTGTATGCACCGGTGCCGGAGCCGGAGGCCGGGCCGGTGCTGGAGCTAGTCATAATAAAAGCATGGAGTGCGTAGCCGAGGAAGTTGGATTAAGAAGGAAAGAAAAGAACTTTTGTTATCTGAGCAAGATGAGTCATTGCCGGGCCAGTAAACCTCTGGATCCCGGTGCTGGAGCCGGGATGTAAGTTACTTTAATAATAACTATATTCATGTGCTAATATATTTTTTCCCCTTTGAAACACTAATAAAGTTTCAGAACTCAATAGTCTCTGTGAACCCCTCCCCCAGGGAGGGGGGTTCCCAGCCGAAAAACACAATGCATAACAAGAAGAATTGCACAGAGTGCATAAGAGAAATACAGAATGACATAGGAAGGATGATTGATGATTTCAGAGGAAAATCCAGAAATGGTAAGGTTCGCAAATGGAGATGGGGAACGGATGAACCACCAAACGGGGTTTACCCTTAAAGAAAATTATTAAAAAAGAAGTGATAATCTATTAAATACATGAGACGAATGCTCTGCAGCAGCTTCTATATTACACACACACACACACACACACATCACCACAAAACACACACACCACATAAGTGTTAGATACACCATACACACAAACACACACACACACACACATACACACACACACCACATTACAAGGTTAAAATAAAAAATATACATGGTATGCGCACACAACACACACACAACCACACACACACACACCAACTACCCACACAACACACACACACACACACACCAAACCAAACACACACCTACACAGACACACACACACACACACCACACAACACACACACACACACACACACACACCACACACACACACACAGGACACACACCACACACACACACACACACCACACACACAAATACACACACACACACACACACACAGTACCACACACACACACAGCACATACACACACACACACACACACAACACAACACACACACACACACACACACACCACAACACACACACACACACCACACACACACACACACACACACACACACACACACACACACAACACACACACACAACACACACACACACACACACACACACACACAGCACACACACACACACACACCACACACACACACACATTACACACAAACATTTTTTATCTTTTTTTTTGTACTTTGGCGAGCCGACACCCGTACGCTAGGCTTTATTTCATTTTAATTTGGATGACATGTCACTACACACACACACGATCAAAGTTTGTAAGAAACCACCTTGACCAAATATAAATTGATATTTTGATATTTTTATATATTTTTATGCTACATTCATCTGAAATCTACACGAGCGCGACGTGGAGGCCATCATCCAGGCACACTATACTATTATATATCAGTGTTGCGAGGCGTGAGTATAGGTTACTGAGGGTGGGGGGGTTTTGATTATATTATCTTATATATATATATCAGTATTATCATATATATAATACAATATAATAGAACTAGAATAAAAATAATTAATAATATCTTAGAAACTATAAATAACCTATTGTAATGTGAATATGAGAGATATTGAGATAATTTTTATATTATATTATATATAATATATAATTATAATTTAAAACTTGCTAATTTGAACTTGACTAATTGATATTGTTACATTATCAAACGCTGAGTCCGATATTATATTTTACACTGAAACAATTTTTTTATTTATAAAAAAAAGTTTCATTATTAAAGTTTTGAAAACATTTTGTTTTTACTAAAAAGTTCTTTCAATATTTTTAATAGAAAAACAAGAATTTTTTATCAAACCACTAAGAGTTAAAGCAGTAGCGTAAAAACAGCCTCTCGACCCCCTCACACCCAGACTATGCTTTCTAACTGCTTTACCGTTTCAAATCCTATTTGAACACTCATTTTATGAAAATAGCTTTAATAATAATAATAATAATAATAATAATAATAATAATAATATAATATATAATAATATAAGATTCCTTAAAATAACATATAGTAGGATTCAGAGTCCCGGAGCATGTTGGGATATAATTCTTTTACAAATATTTAAAGCCTGGATCCATATATATATATATATATTATAAAATAATATATATATATAATATATTATTTATATATATATAATAGTATATATATATATATATAATATATAATATATATATATATATTATATATATAATATAATATTATATATGCATATAAAGGAGTCTGAAAAATGGAGTCGACCAACTCTGGATCGGAGTCATATTTGCGCTGCACGAAGCCAGAAGCAAAACTTGCTTATGACTTGCATAATGTATGTTACATCAAAACATTATGCCGAGAATGGAAACCCCGAGATCGAATACTCCACGGTCTTACTCGTATAACAGCTATAAAGGGGTAGTAGTAACAATAGTAGTAGTACTAGTAGAAACTCCGATTGATTTTTATTAATAATAAATATATTTCCTTTTGATAATATGTATATTACATTTTCTTTTCGCAGAATAAGCCCTCCATATGAGTCCTATTGGACAGTATCAACCAAATTTCAGGTTGTCCCTATTGACATTCATAAAATGCTTCAATGCAAAAACCCCAAGTACCTTTTAATTTTATTGATAGGTTCCTCTCCGCTATACTCTTTGCTTTTCCCCTTGAAAAAACATATAAACCTCTACGGCATAGTGGACGGTAATTGCTAGAGAATTTCTAACCCCATAGCGGAGTGGGTGAACTTGGGTTTCTGATAGAGGAACGCAGTTTACGTCGGACTTGTTCAAGAATGTGTGAGAGGAGTTAGGATCCCGGTACAACCTTACCTAAGCCTATAACCCACAGAGCAGTGGCCTCATCGAAAACTTTCATAGGACATGTTGAGAATCTTTGTTCTTGTATGTTCTCTTATTGCTTGTCGGATTGAGTGCAAGATGTGAAGTATTATTGTGGCTAGATCTTCTCCCCATTGTGCTATTGTGTCTACGTACTGCCCCATTGAACTCAGAAAAAATCACCCTTGCCATCTTAATGATGGGCCAAAATCCAACTCTTCCTGGAGCCTTAATAGATCAGCTAGAGTCCTCCTTCCCCATGTCCATGAAGACATACGCTGAAAAACTAAAATTATTCTTAGGACTCACTCAGATTACAGAATTTTCTGCCCAAAAACCCAAAATATACGTGCCAAATAGTCTGCAAGATTTAAAATTTGTACTAGTTAAAAAAGCAACAGTTTGGCAGAAACAAACTAGAACCTGTATATCATGGCCCCTATCCCATAGTAAAGTTATCCGGCAATAATGTGTATATAAATAAGAATAATCAAGTACAATGTGAAAATTTAATAAATGTCAAACCTTATTTTATGTTAAATAATGATTGTGATGAATTAGATGATTTATAAAAACTTTCAACGGTGCTAAAGTTTACATATTTTAATGCCAGTATACTCTTGTGATGTAAAGATGAAACTTACATGTAACATGTTGACTACTTTTAAGGTATAGTTATTTTGCTAGATTTAAGTTTCCTCTACCACTTGAATTTTCACTAAGTCTTCTCTATTCTTCTA
>JABUQX010046287.1:12500-20000 GCA_015478945.1 Trachelipus rathkii | reverse complement strand
AAAAACCAATTACATATTTGACATCAGCGTATAAAGCATATTACAAAAATGTAAAAAAAAAATCATAAATGAAATATCTCGAAAAGTACGACACTTCAGAAAAACCAATTACATATTTGGAATCAGCTGTAAAGCTTATTACAAAAAATGTAAAAAAAAAAAAATTAGGGGCTCGAGCAGAGGGGACGTTTCCATACCCCGTAGGGGAGGGGCGAAGGAACCCCCGCGACACCCAAATACGAAAGAGCGGGGGTTCCGGAGACCCTCCCCGGAAGGGGGGGGGAAATAGTCCTACCCTGTCGTTCCCCCGGAAGGCCGAGAGTCCCCGACTCCTATCATATTTGCGGTTTACCCTTGGGTATTCCTTTAGTTAAAAAAAAAAAACTAAAAAATTAAAACTGAATCGGAGTCGTAAAACGTTAACTGGTCCTATATAATTTTTGATATCACGTCCGTCACCCCTTAAATTGACGGTTAGGATCATATACTAGAATATATAAAAAAAAAACAAAAAAAAAATCAAAACTGACGGAGCCGTAAACAACATAACAGGCCTATATATATAGTATATATAATAATATATATAAAGAATATATAAATATAATATATATATATATATAATATTATAGATATATATATATATATATATATATATTATATATATATCATATAATATATAAGTCGTCGATTATGATTTAAAACTAACGAACACCCTAGATATCAGTTGTCGGTGTCTCTCGGACTCTAATTTAAGTTTAAGTTTTTTTATATATTGGAGGTGGCAGTAGAAGGATACCAAGCTGGGGATGCATAGTTGACTGAGGGTCTTTTAAACTGCTTCTATGCTCTGTTGAGGGCAGATGATGCGTTGATAAAATGGGTTTGTTAGAGAGTGAGTAAAACATTTAGTTTCCTGTTTGCCAAGTTGGTCGTGTGAATAATGTGCATTGAAAAGATGAAAGTGCTGTTGAAAGTAAGGCCGAGGATCTTTGGAGATTTCTTTAGCGGTATTAGGACATTGTTCAGCTTTACATGGGGTGGAGGGAGGATTTTGTATGTCAAAGGTAATTAGGGTAACTTATTTTAAAAATAAGATTTTTAAGGTGCTGCTGTCATTCTATTAATGTTGAGCGATGTTTCCAGTTGTTCGATGCAAATATTTGTGTCATATATATATATATATATATTATAATATATATATATATATATATAACATAAACTACATAGATATATATATATATTATATATATATATATATATATATATATATATATATATAGGACATTTATAAGGTTGACTCCGTTAAATTAGGTTAGGTTAATTTTAGGTTAGGGTTGTTAGGTAAGGTTAAGTTAGTTAGTTAGTTATTAGGTTAAGTTAGGTTATAGTTTACCCAAAAAATTTAATGTATTACCCTAAAATTATTAAAATAACGATACATTAATTATTGATTTGGCTTCTGGAGTCAACCAAACTATAAATAGACCATATAAATATATATATATAATATATATATATATATATAGATATAATATATATATATATATATATATATATATATTATATATATATACAAAATCATATATATAATATATATATATATATATATATATATATATATATTAGAGATCGACAATCGACCAAAAATATTCGCATGTTTTTCAATGTTCGCATTGACAATCTCATTTGCGAACATTAAAATATATATTCGCATTCACATTCGCGAATAAATTATTCGCCTTCTCATTCTCACTCGGACACATGCGAATGCGAATATAAAACGGTCATATGAGACCTGATAGAAAATAGCGACTTTTGTGATAAGTCGACCAGAATGAGTTAACCAATACCGTCTTGAGGTCGTGGCAGTAATTTGAGTCACAATCGGTCTAACGATATTGATAAACATGATGGTGTGTATCATGTATGTAATCTCGAGATCAACCGTTGAAGCAATTACGTAATGTCATCCTCATCCAATGTTGTTTGGGATTACTTCGATATTATATCCGATGACATTGTAAAGTGTACACTTTGCAAGCATAATCATTCTTGGAAAGGAAAAAAGTGACATCTGGGATACGAAAATATCCAAGCAGCAAACACAAGGAAAGGTCGAAAAGAAAACTAGTAAAAGAGGGAAGGATCCCCAAAACCAACTTTAAGAATGAAGTAGATTAATCTTGAAACTTGTATAGAAAATATAGCTATGGAACGCTAAAAACGAAAAAGCACAAAGGACGGACCATACTAAATTTGTAGAGATGATAGTGAAACACCAAAATCAGTAGAAGTTTGGCTTTATTCAACTAAAATTTTAAGTCCATATTCTACAACATATAACAAGGAAATACATATAAATAATAATATATACATAATAGATTAACTTTGTCAATTTCAAATAGTCTACTATAAGTAGCATCACTATAATATAATTCAATATTTATATCAATCTTCCCCTCTTGCTTTACAAACTAAGCGATCCATAATTCGAGAAGATCAACGAACATTATTCTCTTGAAGACTTTTATTCTTTTGATCATCAAGCCTCCCTGATTCCCGATTGTAATCATCTTTGCCGTCTTTGTCGATGACTGCTTCAAATATATCGTTCGAGTCCTCTATTGGAGCCAAATCACCAATCGAAACAGTATCTTCTCTTCCGTTAGTGAACCTGACATGAGCGTATTGAGGATTAACATTGATCAATTCTACTTCCTCCACATACGGATCATTCTTTCCTCTAACATGTCTTCTGTAGAGAGCTCTCTTCGACTCAGCGAGAAAAGTTGGTATACTAAGCCCGCTCGAACTTCTCCTTTGAAATAAAAATATCCTCTCATGCGGTGTACAATTTGTGGACGTGCACAACAACGAACGAATGGAGTGAAGGGCGTCCGGGAGGACTGATTCCCATCTCTCCAATTGAAGATTCTTCGAATGGAGTCCCAAGGTAATAGCCTTCCATATAATTCCGACATACCTCTCACACTGACCGTTCCCAATAGGATGGTAAGGAGTGGACCGGCTAGTTGAAATCCCGTGTGAAAGTAAGAAAGACTTCAATTTAAATGACATAAAAGGGGAATCTCTATCCGAATGTATATATCCTGATAATCCGAATATTGAAAATAATGTTGTTAAATTCTTTATTACCGTTTCCACTAACATATGGAACATGGAAAGGCAAAGGGAAACCTGGAATACTCGTCGACTATAATTAACAAATATTTGTTTCCATTCTCAGAACGTGGTAAAGGTCCCTTAAAATCAATACTCAATCTATCGAAAGCACTTGTTGCCTTAATTATCCTACCTCTATCTTGAGTAGCAAATCTCGGTTTGACCCTAGCACACGTAGGACAACTAGCAATCATCTTCTTGATTTCTTCCATAGAATAAGGTAAATTCCTACTCCTCACGAAATGGGACATCTTGCAAACTCCCTGATGACATAAATTTTTGTGGAGTTCTATAAAATCTGTTTTTGATACAGTAGTGCAACACCTTCTGGACAGTGTATCAGCCACTTTATTTAATTTCCCTGGACGATACTTTATGTCAAAACAATATGGCATCAACTCCATCCTCCACCTTAAAATCTTTTCATTTTTTTATTTTACTATTGTGCTGTTTATGAAACATAAAAGAAACAGACCTTTGATCAGTGATCAACGTGAAATAGCTTCCCGCTAAGAAATGATGCCATCGCCTAATACATTCAACAATAGCGTAAGCCTCTTTTTCTATAGAACTATGTTTTAATTCTGACTTACTTAAAGTTCTTGAAAAGAAAGCTACTGGTTTCTCATTTTGACTCAAAGTAGCGGCAATAGCATAATCAGAAGCATCAGTTTCTACCACAAAAGGTAACTTTGGATCAACTCTTAATATAACCGCTTCCATTATAGCATTCTTTATTTCCGAGATGGTCTCTTTCGCTTCCTTTTCCAACGGTATTTTTGCTTTAATCAAAGGTTGTATTCTTTCAGAATATCTAGGAATCCAACGAGAATAATAAGCGAAAAGTCCCACTAGACGAGAAAGACTCTTATTTGAACGTGGTTCAGGAAAATCTTTCAATGGTTGAAGTCGACTAGGATCTGGCCTAAGTTCTCCATTAGAAATTTCATACCCCAATAATCTTATAGATCTTTTTGAAAACGAACATTTACTCTCATTTAATGTCATTTTATATTTATTTGCAACATCAAAAAATATTTTTAAATTCATATCATGTTCCTCTTGATTATTTCCACAGATTGTGAGATCATCCAAATAAGAGAAAGTCCCTTCTAAATTATTCTCTTTTATGATCTCATCCATGATTCTTTGGAAACATGCCACTCCATTAGTCAACCCAAAACTGAGTCTTTTAAACTGATATAATCTACCATCCGCCTCAAAGGCGGTATATGGACGATCATCCACATGAAGTGGAACAAGATGATATGCACTCTTAAGGTCAATAGTGCTAAATATTTTATAGCTGGATACTTTATTTACCACATCCACTACATTAGGTAACGGGTAAGCATCCAGATAGGTGAATTTATTAATTGTTTCCGAATAATCTATAACTAGACGTTTCTTGCTAGTTTGATGAACTACGACTACCTGAGCTCTCCAAGGAGAATTACTAACTTCTATTACATCTTCAGAGACTAAGCGTTTTACTTCTGACCTAATAAACTCCAAATCCGACGACGAATACCTTCGTGACCGACTAGCAATAGGGTGACAATCCTTTGATAAGTTCAAAAATACCCTTGGTGGCGTAATAGATAAAGATGCAAGAGCACACAACTCTATTTCCGGTTCATTTTCTTGGTAAGAAAAAACAATTTTACTATGTTTCTTTAAAAACGGAATACCCAGAATTACATCAGAACATAATTGAGGGAGTACCAGAAATTCTACATTATAATATAACTGATTTTTAACTACAATGTTTGTCACACATTTATTCTTCACCCTAGTCCTCAAATCCGATGACGCCATCGAGATTTCCTTCATAAAAGGAGAAGTTCTTAAATTACATCTCCTAACAAAATCTAAAGATATAAAATTTTCAGAACTTCCTGTATCAAGAAGCGCTTTTGCATGAATTTCATTTATCACTGTTTCCAAAATTGAATTTCCCAAAGAGGTAGAAATACTCGCTATAGTAGAGACAATAGTCTTTGAAACTTTCTTGACACTGCAACAATTAGAAAAATGCCCTTTCTTATTACACTTAAAACATGACGCATTCTTAGCCGGACAAAGATTTCGTTGAT
This sequence comes from Trachelipus rathkii, assembly GCA_015478945.1. Lineage (NCBI taxonomy): Eukaryota > Metazoa > Arthropoda > Malacostraca > Isopoda > Trachelipodidae > Trachelipus > Trachelipus rathkii. The sequence goes on along the minus strand of JABUQX010046287.1, from coordinate 14,721 downwards.
GAAAATTTCCTCCGCAGAAGAAACAACGCTTTACTTTAACCGAGGCACAAGATGATTCGCTAAATTATTTATCATTGCATACTAAATGTTCATCGTTTTCAGTAGGCCGTTCATCCGAATATATAGAATAAGATTCGCTCCCTTTTTCGTAGCTCTGAGCATCTTTTGAAGCCATTTCAATAGCTTTAGCTTGATCTATCGCCGAAGAGAGTGTCAACGACCTATTTTCAAACAAACGTGTTCTTGTTAGATTTGAAGACAATCCCATAATTAGAGCATCTCTTACATACTCATTTTTAAATAAGGATAAGAAGTCTTCTGAGGTACTCATCAACACTTTCATTAGCATCTTGTTTACTTGTGAATAGGCGATGTCTCGCTACTACCTCATTAATAGGTTTGATAAATGTTTTCTTTAATGTGCTCAGCGCCTCTTCAAATGAACTACAGTCAGATATTATTTCAAAATTCTCAGCAGACAGAGTATTAGCTAATAATCCGAAGTAATCACTATCGTTGGCCTTTTTAATACTATTCTTGTATTTCTCAAACACAAACAGCCAGTGTTTAAAAGATCTAGAAGCTCCTGCTGTAGATGGTACGGCTGTCAATTTTTCAGGACGTAACCCTCGTTCTAAAGCCATCCTTTCAAATATAACAGATAAGAAAATTTAGTTGAATAAATTGAAACACCAAAATCAGTAGAAGTTTGGCTTTATTCAACTAAAATTTTAAGTCCATATTCTTCAACATATAACAAGGAATACATATAAATAATAATATATACATAATATATTAACTTTGTCAATTTCAAATAGTCTACTGATAAGTAGCAATCACGTCATAACTACTGAATTCACAATTATACAGATAGTATATACGATCTTTCGTTCTTTTGACGCTTCAATGTTCTTGGCTTTGAACAGACAATCGAACAGTAACAGGTCCTTTCTACACCGTTGTGTGAATCAGGTAAGCTACTACAGAGATTTCGCATGTGAGAAAATGTATGACTGCGTTAAAACTAAAGTTTCTTAAGCAATAAGCCTTAATCAAACAATCATACAATTTGGCGCAAGACGCGGAGTTGCAAACTCAATCAGGAGTTTCTTTGTTTTTCTCTGCCTATTATAAAGTAGTTACAAGGCATTCAAACGCCAAAAATTTAAATGCTGTGTGCCAAATAAAACTACTTCACTGAACGCCAAACAGGTGAATATCTCAGTGACGTATTTAATGGAATGTTGGCGAAATGGAACCTATCTCCAGGAGTCCAGGATGATGTTCATTGTGTCATGAGAGATAGATGCTAATGCCACTATTTAAAGAAGGCCTGTTCTTCTCTTTGGAGTTGAATAAACAAGCCTTCGTTAGCCATAACAACTGGCACCTTAACATTTAGAAATTGGGTGTGACACTCAAACAAACAGCCAGCAAAGTTTCTTTCAGAAATTGTTAGGCCAATTGCGGTACACTTTCATTACTCGACCATGGCTCATGGAGAACTAAAGGAAATATAGGCCAAAATTAATGCTCCACAACTTTCAATGGAACAATGACGTTACTACGTGCTAGAATAGCACTCTGCAAATGATAATTAGGATGCAAGAACTTAATGTATCTGACTCCTTGTACGGCCACCCTAATGATAAAGTAAAATGTCTTAACATCCCATGATAATTCTATTCTCAAACTGTATCTCTATACTCCATTCATTTGAAGATACCACCATGATAATGAGCTTAAACTCGTCATAAAAAGAAGACGTGAATTCTCTCGTAACCACTCTGAAGAGAGTATTAGTGTCGTCACGACAAAGACAGTCAAGGAATAAAAATAATGTGAGGGACAATATTGAGAAATTAACAAAAGGTTTGTTTTCAGGTAGAGCAACGACTTGTATTCCCAAGGCTACGTTTTTGAACATGGATGCAAAGCAAAAATTTCAACTTCTCAGTTTTTCACGTCAGCATCTGCCGAAAATATGAAGAAATTCAAAAATACAATTCTGAAATTGGTCAATAAAAACAAAGAACAGCAAATATTGCTTCTAAATCATTCACAAGCACCAATTTCATCGACATCATGAATGCAATTCACACTTAAGCAGTGATGGTGAAGATGATTAGGTGTCTGAGCAAACATTTAAAAATCGTCGACCAGTACGTCAAAGAGAAATGAATTTCCCCTAACGAAGATTTACTTGTATGGTGGAGGATGC
>JABUQX010046287.1:0-7500 GCA_015478945.1 Trachelipus rathkii | reverse complement strand
CCTTCTTCCACCCTCATTCCTCTCTCCTCCAGCCTTTCCTTTATTCCATCCATCCATCTCCTTCTTGGTCTGCCCCTTCCTCTCCTTCCTATCACCCCGCCTCCCAAACTCTGCCTAACCCACCCTCTGTCCTGCCATTCTCTCCAATGTCCAAACCATCGCTTAACATTCCCTACTCCGCTCTTCCTCAAACCAAACCATTCTCCAATCACATCTCTCCTCTTATTACCCTATTTCCTAATCCTCCTCTCTTTTACTAACCCCACAAACCGCTCTCAACCCTTTCATCTCAAACACTTCCAATTTCTTCTTGGACCTAGCATTCAACCCCATGTTTCACACCCATATAGTACCGCTGGAACACAAATTTTTTCAAACATACTTATCTTGAATTTATGTGATAAATCCCCCCTTTTCCATAATTCCCTCAACCCACTCAATGCTCTCATTCCTTCTCCTACTCTGTGATCTATCTCTACCTTCATCCCTCCTTCCTTACCCAAATCCATCCCTAATATCTGAAAACACTTCCTTCTTCTAATACTAAACCTCCTACTCTAATCTCTAACCCCATCCCCTCATCTGTTTTCTCCTCCTCCTCCTAAAACACTAACACTTTACTCTTACCTGGATTTATCTTAAAACCCTTTTGTCCACACACTCTCTCAAACACTCCTTCACCAAATACTACAACCCTTCTAAATCCTTCGCCACCAAGGTAGTATCATCCGCAAAATAATATCACACTGTTCACTTCCCATCTATCACCCCATCCATCAATTCCACCCCTCCCCCCTCCCCTCATCATTCCACTGCAAACACTCTCCATAAATAAATTAAAAGCCACGGTGACATTACACATCCTTGTCTCAACCTTCTCCCTCCAAAACATCATTCACTCTCCCTCCTAATATCTCACACCATTCTGCTATTCCTATAAAAGGCCTAATACCTTTACCTAATTTACCCCCTCATTCATGTTCCCTCCAGCACCCTCCCATAATTCAACCCCTCTTCACACTCTACATAATGCTTCCTCCAGAATCTAAAAAACACCCATACACCTTCCCTTTCCTTCTATACCTTTCTCCACAACCATCTTCATTGTGAATACTTGATCCACAATCACGCCCCTTCCACCCTATAAACCTCTTGTTCTTCCCCATTCTCTCTTCCGTTAAATCTCTCACCCTCTCAATTAGTCTTCTCCCATACACTTTCCCTACTACACTCAAAAGACAAATACCTCTATAATTCCACACTCCATCCTATCCCCTTTCCCTTTATACAGGGGAACCAAACAACCATCCTCCAATCCTGTGGAACCTCTCCCCTCCCCCAACATAAATTATATAACCTATACAGCCATTCCTTCCACCCCTCTGCCTCCCATGCTGTACCATTTCAACTCACACCATCTAAAGACTGTAGACTTTCCTTTTTCCTTTAGTTTACGCCCTAAAAATTCTTCCATTTGTATTTCCATATCTCCTTCCCGTCCCCTCTTCACCCCCCATCCTCACCGTCTTGAAAAACCTCTCATCTCTTCCACCCAATTCATTCAATAACCCTCTAAAATATTCCCCCCCATCTTTTTTCCTCACCCCATCTTCCCCTCCTATCCATTCCCCATCCCCCCCCTTAACTCTCTCCCCTAACCCCTCCCCCTTTCTTTCTTTTTTATTCACTTCTTTCCAGAATATTTTGCTCCCTGTTTTTCAAAATTTTCTGTCACTTTTCTGCACCATTCATTATTTCATTTCTCTTCGCCCTCTCCACGCTGCCCTCTTTGCTTTCCCACTCTAACCCCTCTATATTCCTCTCAGCTTTCCCTTCTCCTATTCCCCAACCATTTCACATAGACCTCTTTTTTCTTTTTCACCAAATCTTTCACCTCCTCATTCCACCATTCACTTCCTTTCCTTCTACTTGCTCCCACCTTTTTAACTCCGCATACCCTTCTGGCTTCTTCACAAATTGTCTCTTTAAATCTCTTCCACTCCTCCTCCACATCCCTAATTTCCGTCCCTCTCACGTCCCTCCACCTATCCTCCATACCCCTCCTAAATTCGCTCTTACACAATGTCCATCTAATTTTTCCACCTTAATGACTTCTATTATCCTCTTTTTTTCTCTTTCTCTAACCGTTACCTCTCCCCCTACCCGTTGACACTTATACACACACACTTACACTCACCCATAGACACTTACACTCACACACACACACACACACACACACACACACACACACTCGATATTTTGATGCCTCAGCTTTGATGCCTCAACTTTGATGCCTCAGCATTGATGCCGCAGCAATTGATGCCTCAACTTTGATGGCAACTATATTGTTGTTTCAGCTTTGATGGTGCCTATCTTGATGGTTCATCTTTGATGTCTCAACTCTTGATGATGCATCTTTGATGACTCAGCATTATTGATGGTTCAGTTTTGATGACTCAGATTTATTGATGGTTCAACTTTGATGGTTCCCAATCACCGTAAGGAGTGTCTAGGAGTGTTCTATTAGTGTTCTATGAGTATTAGATGAGTGCCAGGTGAATGCCAATGAGTGCCAAGTGAGTACCAATAAGTGCCAAGTGAGTGCCACATAGTGGCCAACTGAGGTGCCACATAGTGCCCAACTGAGGTGCCACTTTTTTCAACAAGCCTTTTCTATCCCTCCCCTGAGCCTAGAATAAGCCCTAATATTGGTGTCTATTCCCATGTTATAAGGTATGAGGAATCGATTGGTGTACATTACAAGTTGCTAGGATGCTTCTTACTATGAGTTAGTCTTTTTCTAACACTTGTAGCCCAATATATATAGATATATATATATATATATATTTATATTATATATATATAATCTATTATATATATATTCTAAAATATTATTTTTATTAGATATATAATATATATATATATATCATACTTACACATTCACACACACATACACACATACACACATACCTAGATACATACACTTACACTCACACTTACGCTTACACACACACACACAGATACCACACAATCTACAACACCCTGCCATAGAACTTATACACACTTACAGCTCACCAATAGACACTTACCACTCACACCATAGACAACAATACACTTACCCATAGACACCTACACTTACACTTTTACAATACAACACACACTATGAAACTTATACGCACTTACACTCCACCATAGACACTTACACTAGCCCATATAACTTACAACTCACACACACACACACTTACACATACGCACCCACACAACTCGATATTTTTGATGCCTCAACTTTGATGGCTCAAATTTTATGGCTCAACTTTGATACTCACTTGATGGTTCATTCTTGATGACTCATCTTTTTGATGTCTCAGCTTTGATACCATCTATATTGATGATTCCTCTTTGATGAAGTCATCTTTGTCGTTCATCTTTGATGGTTCATCTTTGATGACTCAGATTTATTGATTGTTCATCTTTGATGGTTCCCAACCTCTGAGCCTAGAATAGCCCTAATATGGTGTCTACCCTAGGTTATAAGGTATGAGGATTCGATTGGTGTATATTACAGTCTGCTAGAGTGCATCTCTAGTATGAGTTAACTTTTTCTAGGCCTACCCTGATGCATGAGAATAACACTACATATGAAAGCCTACCTCCTATGTTATAAAGGTATGAAGGAGTCCGATGGTGTATAATTGCTATATAGTTGCTAAAGGAATCCTTTTCCTACTATGAGTTAGTATTTTTCTAGGCCTTTTCTCTAAACCTACCCTACATCATAGTAACAAAGCTAAATATTTGTTGTTCTTCCCCTAGGCAATAAGCTGACCACCAGGGCTCAGCATGATCCCTCCGCGTGAAGGCCGACTAACCCGCACCCGCAGGTGTGACCCGCCGCGTTCCCGCCCGCCATCGTGCGCCCGCAGGCGCAATATTTCCGCGTAAACCGCCGCCGCGTGGCGCCCGCAGGCCATATTTTCCGCTTACCCCACGCCAGCGTGCGCCCGCACGGCGCATATTCCCGCGCAAACGAAAAATATTATAACTATGTTGTCATTCATTTTTATTTTCATACTTAAACATTTTTATTAAAAACATTTTTGCGATCCTAAAACTGTAACTCAATTACAAGACCTTATTATTATTATTTAACACATATTTCATAGTTTTGTGGAATATCAATGTAAACTATTCAAAAATTTCTTTTCAATATAATATGAGTCATTCATTTTACTCATACTTAACATTTTTTAATATTAAAAACATTTACATTACAGCCCTTAAAAGCAGTAAACAGTAAACTCAATAGCTCAAATACCTAGCATCAGAGGGAATAGTAGGCTTTGTTTTACCTGGCTTTTGCTGATTTACTCGCTTTAACTCAGTATAATTTTATTAACAATTATTTTTCTTTTAATTTTTTTACTTAATACTTTTTAATTTATAAATTTTTAAAAATTGTATGTAAGAAGAAAAAAACCAGAGTGTCTGATATAAAACGTTTTATTTTACTACAATGGTACGAAATTTTATTAACATTACATACCTTAAATCAATAAAACAGTAATCAAACCACCCGCCCCACCCACAACAAAGGGATTAGTTGGCTTTTGTTTTACTGCTTTACTGCTTTAACTCATATGTTTTACTGCTTTATCACTCATATTTATTAACATTACAGACCTTAAAGCAGTAAATCAGTAAATCCCACCACTCCTCCTGCCCGTCTATGGATAAGTAAGGGCTTTTGTTTTAGCTGGCTTTACTGCTTTTAACTCATATGTTTTTTGCTTTAACTTATATATTTATTAACATTACAATACCTTTAAGCAGTAAATCAGTTAAATCAATACGCTGCTGCCCTAGCAACAAAGGGAAATAGCTTTTTGTTTTACTGCTTTAACTTCATATGTTTTACTGCTTTACTCATATGCTTTACTGCTTTAAACCTCATATATTTATTAACATTATGTTGTTTTTATTTTGTTTTAATACTTATTTATTTTTATTATTATTTTTACCCCCTTTATTTGTTTAATTTTTATTTTTAATTATTTTATATTTATTTTATTATTTATTTTTATTATTATTAATTTTTATTATTTAATTATATTTTTATTATTAATACTTAGTGTTATTTACTTCATGCCTTTGTTATTATTTAACACACACACACCACAACACACATACCTGATACATCACTTACACTCCACACACAGATAAACACCTCACACTTAACCTTACACACACACACACACACACACACCTCCTGTTTAAACATAGCAAATAAGTTTCGTTCTTGTATAAACATCAACATATACATTTATAAAAACATGTAATTTGTTTGATTCAACACTACATTTATATTACTCATTCCAATTATAACTAAATTATTTCAAAGTTTCTTAAAAACTTCTATAATAAATCAACCATTATCTTTGAACAAAGAATTTATTATTAACTGTTAAAACCTTTTGGTTTGTAAAATTTTTAAAAAATATCAGTTTTAAAATAAATTATTACTAAAGATTCTTATGACATTTTAATTAAAGAACGTATATTTTACTTACCTTAAAGCAATGAATCAGTAATCAGTAAGGGCAAACCCCTTTAAAAGCAAGCCCCTCTCACCAAAGCTTGCCACGTTTTGTTCTATGCTTACTGCTTTGCATCATCTTTAGCCATGTAATAAGTAATAAAAATAACAAAATAAGTTCTCTCTGCTAACATAACATTAATTTTATTAAAAATCAATCTACGTTTTTTTATTTAAAAATAACAATTAATTCACTTACATTTATATATTCGCTCAATGTTTAACTAAAAATATTTCAAAGTTTTTAAATAATTTGGATTTCTTTATTATTATCTATGTACATTGACCATCCAACACGAGAAAACACACAACCAAAAGCGCACTCCTTACAGATACGAAACTGATCTCTTTTTCTGTAAAAATGTGTTGAAATAACTACTTTAGGCCTAAATTTAGGATAATAACCTTGTTTGTACCCCGGGGCGAATTTAAGGCTAATACAGGTCAAAAATATACTTCAAACTGACGCTCTTTCTGTAAATGTGTTTGAATAACTACGTTAGGCCTAAATTTAGGAATTAAAGCCTTTTTTGTATCCCGGGCTGATTTAAGCCAAATACCAGGTCAAAAAGTAATTCCAGAATAGACAAGAATTGAGAATCAATGTTATTATTTTATAAGATATTATTTCAAACTGAAACATGCTGATCGGTAGATCCTTAAGCAGGTAAGAAGGAAATCTTTCCTTTCTTGTGAGTGGACGGAGTATTCCTTATCTCTATATGCCCTCGTATGTGATTGGTCGAGATTATTTTATCGCTTTTTGCCTTTTTAGGTCTGTAAAAACATGGTGTTTCATATTCTGAGCTTTAGCTTTGTGATTGGATGATAAATCATATCTGAGGCAGACGAGGCCTTTAGACCCAAACTCATTTTAAAATTATACTCGTTTAGCTGTTAAGCCGTGCACAAGTTCTCTGATTTGTAAAAGAAAGTGTTTTCTATTTTTCAACTAAGTTATATCTGATTCACCTTAACAGGTATACGTCAATACAAGACATTGTCCAGTGGGAAATCAAGATCCCTAGAAGTAAGGTTTCATTCTTATATAAAAGAAAACCCGATGGATTTGAATTTTTCAAGTGTGCTACCCAATCACCATGTTATAATACCAAGCGTATTTTCGTGAGTCCAGATGAATTACTTTGTATAAGTAATCACACTGAAGAGTGGCTTACAGAATACTTTAAACCAACCTCAGATTTCAACTTTTCTCAACAAGTTGTGAGCAAGACCAACCAGCGATACCAACTTACTCTAGCATTTTATAAACGCCAAAAACATAATCAGTTTGGAAGTTTAGAATTATGAATGAAATATGAAACACCCGTATTTGAACCTACATCATATGGATTCTACTTTCAAGGTCTACACGCAGCTGAAAATATAATGTCAGAGTTAGTAAGCGGAAGTGTTATGCAGGATGAAGAAGACATAATGTGTTATCTAATTACGTGACCGTAATTCATTACATGTTATACCAAGATACTACAGCATTTAAAAATCCTGGTCGATGATCCTCCGATCATTATCGACGCGCTTCCTAAGTTCTATAGACGTGCAGAAATTCATCTATCTACTTAGAAAACAATGGCAAGAAAGTTTTTATGCAGGTGATCCAGAATGTAAATATACTATGATATCTGAGAGGGAACTTTTTAAATATGTGCTATCGGATGGTGTATTAATGAGACACGAAATTATATCATCGATAATGATATAAAATGATGTGGATATTTGTAAAGATTTAGAGAGTTTTAATATGAAAATAGTCATTACATCAATGGTGAAAAATGTACGTTAGTTCAGTATTATAGTTTATGTTACCCTTATATATATATATAGTATATTATTATATATATATTAATAATATATATATATTATACTATATATATATATTATTATAT
>JABUQX010046286.1:67500-93739 GCA_015478945.1 Trachelipus rathkii | reverse complement strand
TTTTTATTTTGTTTAAATACTTTTTTATTTTATATTTTCTATTTTTATTTGTGTTTTAATTACCTTTTTTATTTTAATTTTGTAATGTAAGAATAACAAACACACAGAGTTCGGCCATATAAACATTCTTATTTTTTAATAAAATTGTACGAAATTTATTTGAAAAAATATACTTTATCACAACCCTTAAAGCAGTAAAGCAGTAAACAAATAGAGCATGGCCACCTACCACCTAGGGGATTAGTATGCCTTTGTTTACTGCTTTACTGCTTTCAAACTTTTCTGCTTTACTGCTTTAACTCATGTGTTTACTGCTTTAACTTTACTGCTTTAACTGCTTTAACTTTCTTGGCTTTACTGGTTAATTTCCAATACGATTTGTTCATTTAAAACATATGTTTTTTTTTTTTTTTTTATTTTTTTTTGGGTTTTAATACTTTTTATTTATTTTATTATTATCTTTTATTATATTTTATTATTATTTTTATTATTTTTATTATTTATTTTTATTTATTTTAATTATTACTTAGTGTTATTTACTGTCATGCCTATAGTATTATATTTAGAAACACACATACACACACAAAACACACACACAATCACCACACCACACACACCACACACACACATACACTTACCCATAGACACACACACTAGAACACTTATACACACATTCACTATGACACTATACATTACCCATAGACACTTACATTACACTTATACACATGTGATCACAACCACACACACACACACACACACACACACACACACACACGTTACACTTATACACACATTCACTATGATACTTATACACAAATTACTATGACACTTACATTTGTCCATAGCACCTTAACATTTACACTAACACTCACACACAGATTTACTTCACACTGACACAGGATTTACTTACACTCAACAAACAATTTAACCTTACACCTCACACCACAGATTTACATTACACACACCGTTTTACTTACCCACTTGCACCACAGATTTACCACACACACACACACACACACCACACACACACACCAGCGCACACTCACTTACACATATAACGGATAATTTATTAAAACATTTATGTTTAATTAAACACGTACATTTATATTACTCATTCAAAATACAACTAAATTATTTCAAAGTTTCTTAAAATCTATAATAAAATCAAATCATTATCTTTAACAAAGAATTTATTATTAACTGTTAATACTTTTTGTTTATAAATTTTATAACTATCAAGTTTTAAAATAACTTTTACTAAATTTTATGAATTTTATTTAAAACATCATATCTTTACGTATCTTAAGAGCAAAAGCCAGTAGGTTCAGCCCCCAGCACCCTCTACACACAAAGCATATGCAGCGTTATGTTCTCTTGACTATACTGCTTTAATCATCATCTTTTAGCCATGGTAATAAGTATAAAAATAACAAAATAAGTTCCTCTCTGCTAACATAAACATGTATTTTATTAAAAATCATTCTAAGTTTATTTAAAAATACAATTATTCACTTAACATTTATATTATTCACTCGAGTTAACTAAAATATTTCAAATTTTTTTAATAAAAAAGGGTATATTTATTATATATGTATTATTATCTAGGACAGTTGGACAATTCCATTCACGAGAAAAACAAAACTACCGCCACTCCTTACAGATACGAAACTGACCTCGTCCTGTAAAAATGTGTTGAAAAAACTACTTTAGGTCTAAATTTAGGGTAATCCTTTTTGTAAACCGGGGCGATATATTGCATAATTCCTCATCTAAATTCTATATCAAACTGAGAATATCTTTTAAAAATTGATGCCAATAACTACAATTAGGCTTAAATTTAGGCCTAAAATTTGGATAATCCTTTTTTGTACAGACGGGCTAATTTAATCCCTATAACCAGGTCAAAAGGTAATTCCCGTATAAACAAGAATCATTGTTATTATTATTTTAAAAATATATTTCGGGCAACTGAAACACCTGCTGGATCGGTAAGCTCCTTTAAGCAGGTAAAAAGCAAATGTTTTCCTTACTTGAGATTGGTCGGAGTAATCCTTATCTCTATATACCTCTATGTGATTGGTCGAGAATTATTTTATCGTCTTTTTGAAAATTAACTTTGTTCTTTAAACTTGTATTTGAACAGGTGTGTTTTTATTATCTCTTAGACCCATATTCATTTTTAAAATATATTGATTTTAGGTTTTTAAGTAAGCTCTTCTCATCCAATAAAACACTCTGAATTCATATAAATAAAAAATTTCAGTCATTCCTTATAGTAAAAAATATGTGGACATTGTAGAATAATAATAATTAATCAGCCATAGTCAAAAGCTAACCACCAGGGCTCAGCATGAGCCCCCACCCGCAAAGGCTGCCAACCCCGCACCCCGCTGTTGCGTCCCGCCGCGTCCCCGCCCCGCCGCGTGCGCGCCGGCAGGCGCAATATTTCCGCTCCGCCCGCCGCGTGCGCCCCGCAGGCGCAATATTTCCGCGTATCCGACCGCAGCGTGCGCCCGCAGGCGCAATCAATTTCCGCAGGGGATATAATAATATTATATATATATATATTATATATGAATATAATATATATACTATATATATAATATATAATATATATATATATAAATATCATATATATATAATTAATTATATATATATATATATATATATATATAATATATATATATATAATAATATATATATTTGTGTGTGTGTGGGGTCGAGTGTAAGTGTCTATGGGTGAACGTAAGTGTATTGTGTATGTGTGTATGTGGAAATAAGAGATATAGTGAATGACGTGTTTAGTTGTAAAGTGTAAGTGTCTATGGTAAGTGTAACTGCTATAAGCTGAATCATCAATATTGGGTGATCAAAGATGACGCCATCAAAGATGAGTCATCAAAGATGAACACTAAAAGCAGAGGTACCAAAGGCAAAGTTATTAAAAGTTGAGTATCAAAAGCGGAGGCATTCAAAACTGAGACATCAAAGTTGAGGTATCAATGCTGAGGCATTAAAGTTGGGGGGATCAAAATATCGAGTGGGTGAGTGTAAGTGTAAGTTTATCTGTGTGTGTGTGAGTGTTGCATGGGTATTCTAAATATGTTATAAAAATAGGCAGGAAGTAAATAACACTAAGTATAATAATTTAAATAAACAATAAAATAAAAATAAATGTTTTAATAAATTCATACCGCTATATGTGTAAGGAGTGTGCGGTTTGGGAGTGTGTGTGTGTGTGATGTGTGTGTGTGTGTGTGTATGTGTGCGTGTGTGTGGTTGTGTGTGTGTGATGTGTGTTCTAAATTAATATAATAACAAAGGGATGAAAGTAAATAACACTAAGATAATAATAAAATAAAATAAAATGTTTTAATAAATTATACGTTATATGTGTAAGTGAGTGTGGAGTGTTGTGTGTGTGTGTGTGTGTGTGTGTGTGTGTTGTGTTGTGATGTTGTGTTCTAAATAATAATTCGCGCGAATATTGCGCCTGTCGGGCGCACGCGGCGCGGGAACGCGAATATTGCGCCCTGCGGGCGCACGCGGCACATCGAACGTCCCCAGAGGGCGGGGGACGCGGCCGGACGAAAGCCCGGGAGAGTTAATGAGAGTAAAAGAGTTAAGGAGAGTAAAAGAGTTAAGGAGAGTAAAAGAGTTAAGGAGAGTAAAAGATTTAAGGAGAGTAAAAGAATTAAGTAGAGTAAAAGAGTTAAGGAGAGTAAAAGAGTTAAGGAGAGTAAAAGAGTTAAGGAGAGTAAAAGAGTTAAGGAGAGTAAAAGAGTTAAGGAGAGTAAAAGATTTAAGGAGAGTAAAAGAATTAAGTAGAGTAAAAGAGTATATAGGCACTATTCGTTTAAAGAAATGAGAAGCATTATTCTATGTTGACTAGTAACTTGTTGCATCCGGCTTTAAGCATGACTACAAGGGACTATGAGTGATTTCAAATTGATATAGAGTGTGAGCACTCCTCAGATAAGACAATAATAAATACACTACATCACTGCTCATAATATGATCAAAGTCTTATAATAAAAATCTAAATATAGTTAATTTTCAATAAAAGACGATAATTAATAATTATCACTAGATCCAATCATATCATATATACTCAGAGGTCATAACTTATATTAAGGTATATAAGTAGATATTACCCTGAGTAACCCAATATAATCACATATAAATATAAGTAAGTGAAAAATACTAATTCCTATTTATTTTTTATACCTGCATTAAAAGGATACTTACTCAATCCAGCATAGTTTATCAGTGGAAATATATATTAATTATTATTAAAAATAAATATAATATAAACATTATTCCTTTCTATATATATATGAGGGTAGAATATATAATTATCATATCTTTTTTGACCTGGTATGTAGGATAATAATATATAGGCCCGTCTATTACTAAATATAAGAGTAATTAATTCCTTATAACTTATTAAGTGCCTTAAATATTATTAGGTCTTTAAATGTTGATTATATTTATATATGTACCATCTATTTTACAGAAAAAGGTCAGTTTTTGAAATATATTTTGAAATGGAATTTAGGCTTAAATTTTCGACCCGGGTTATCAATATATATAAAGCTAAATCATGATCAAGATTTTCATTTAAAGAAGAAGTAGTTAATATATTATTCAATACATTTACAGGAAGATAAGAGGTTTATATCATGTTTCGTATATTATACTAGTAAGTGATATATGTGTCAGGCGGGGCTGCGGAGCTCAGGTCTAGAAATTGTTTTTTCTCCCTCATGGCTACTATTCTCCTCAAGGCTTACCAGACATTTTAATAAATATATACCCAGCATCCTGGACTCACGTATCAATCAAAGACATACTTATAAATATTATTTATACAAAAAGAGCATACCGACCTTTCCTTCTACAAACTATGGCTTTTCTCTCAGACATTGTTTTAAAACATCGATTACCCGGCTTGCCGGTAGCTCCTCAATGAGTACTACCTGTAAGGCATGTTTTGTGAAAATTTATTTTTACTCGTGGTCTCCAATACTTCTTAGCATATCAAAACTTTTTAGAAACCCATAGTGATTATTTAAATTCCATTTTCCAATTTATAACTACTCAATGAAATCATGTTAATTCTGATACAAGTTAATGCTATAGAGAGAAACTTAGGTTTGATGTATATAATATTATAATTATTGTGTTGTTAATGAACTTTTATTAGTATACTACTTTATGACAATAGTGTGTAAAGACTTATAGAAAGAATATGTATTATAGAAAATGAGAGTAATTTATAGAGACAAAGTACAAGAAAAGGAATTCCATATCACTTTCTTGAGCACTAAAAAATTTTGTAAATAAAATTCCTCTGCATTATTGACTATTCGATGAAGGCTGCCTTTGTAGTATGTTATGCGGTTTAGTAGAGTGATAATGTGTTCTATTATTGTGTGTTTTGCCTCAATAAAGACATGTAAATATCTAGATATTTAGATTTACATTTGCTAAAGCTTTTAAAAAAGTTGGAATTATCCTTCGGTTTAAACTATTGTAGACGTTCTTGTACATATTATAACATAAATTTTAAATTCATATACATTTAAAATTTATTAAGTAATAAATATTATTTTTAAAACTTTAGATTCATATATACATAAATTTATAAACAAATAAGTATTAACAAGTTAAATATATAATAATTCTTATTAGTTCCATGAAATTGTAAAGCTGTATTAAACAATTGTAAAATAACTATTGAAATAATATTTAAGTATGTATAAATTAAGGATATATAATAATATATATAACTAAATTGTAATAACTCTGTAATATTTTAAAAACATTAAATATGTATTTTTAATTAATTTTAACTTTATATATATGTTAAAGTGTGAATAGTAGTTATGCTATGATTGAGGTATAGTGTTAGTATATATTGTGTGTGATGTGATATGTGTTAGTGAGTGTGTGTATGGGTGTTGTATAATCTGTGTATAGCATAATATAGATTGATAAGTTTAACATCCGTTGTATATATGTGAGTATGTAAGTTAAATCTGTGATTATGATGAGTGTTAATATATAAATCTGATGTTGATAGTGCATTAAGTAAAATATCTTATGTAGTTCAAGTATGTAAGTAATTCCTGTTATGTGAGTGTATAGTCGTTAAATGTTAAGTGTCCTATGGGGACAAAAATGTAGTATGTTCATAAGTGAAATATGTAGAGTATAATTAATGATAATATCATAGTGTAATGTTGTATGTATTAAGGTTATATATTATATGTAATGAGTGTGTGTAGTGTATGTAGTGTGATGTTATTAGTGTAGTGTTATGTGTGTGTTAGTACCACATGTTGTATATATAAGTGTAAATGTATAAGTGTCTATTGAGTATAAAATTAATGTATGTTTATTACTAATATATATTATATATTAGACTTGATCCATGGTGTAGATGGTTGTAATAAGGGTCATAGTGAATGGTGTGTATAGATATTAGTATAAGGTGATTTAATGTCGTATATATATATATATATATATATGGTGTTATATATATATTATTTGCGTGTAATATATATATATATGATGTAGTATATTATATGTGTGTTGTATTGAGTCGTGTTTGTATGGTAGGTGTTCTAAAATAATAATATATCAATTAGGTCTAATAATGAAGAATTAACCACAAGATTAATAAAAATAATTATAAAAAATTAAATATAAATATATGGTCAATCCGTGGTTTTTTCCTCCAGGGGCAATATTAAAGTAAATATAAATAATGTTAAAATAAATAATATATAAATAAAACACTATTTAAAACAAAATAATATAAAATACATTAATAATGTTAATGATAAATATATGATGATTGAAAACAGTAAAGCTAAGTAAATATATGATATTCAAAACTTTACTGTCCCTAGAACTTATTGCAAAGATATAATTACTCGTCCTTTGAACAAGGCAACCGAACCTCGAAAATGGTAATTAAAACTCTTACTTCAAAATATTCTTATTTTTACTAAAAAAAAGAACTCCTCAAAATGAGGAATAAAAAACGTCTCCATGTGTATCGATAGTCACTCTAGTAGGTTCCCAGATTTACTATTAATTCCACCTTCTTTAAAAGCGATGGATAAATATAAGCTCATCAAATCTCTCACTATTGTTTGCTATATACATGGCCCGATGTGCCCTCTTAAAAGAGGGCCTTGTAAAAATGTTAAGTATTGTTAGTGCATAGCTTTTAATAAAGGCAAATCTTGTGCACGAAATAATAACTTATATTTTATTGAAAATAAAATGTTTATATGGCCGAAACTCTGTGTGTTTTTATTCTTACATTTAAAATAAAATACCATAGAACAAAGATTATATAGAATAAAGGCAAAATAATATTAACATAATTATAAATAATAATATTTAAATGATAGCATTATTTCAATAACAAAATAATATTCACAATCTAATAAAAAGCTTAAATGGAAAATCATCTTAACACTGTATTTATTTATCTATGAGAAAGGAATATTTGAGAGTATAACTACAGGAATACAGCATCTTTACTAGTAGTACATAGATCTTATTCTGAGGAGTAGTGTTTTCAATCGCTTATATACTAAGCACAAGGTGCTCCAAAGCTTGAGATTCCCATAATATGCGTGCGAGGGTAATATTAGACATTATTCTGAGTGTCATCAAATTCCTCCATGGTGAGAGAGAAGCACGAAAAGATAAATTCATAAGCAAGCGAGCGATTTCCTGAGAAGCTGCTAGAACTAATCTAGATTCGACTGTACCCCAGACCTTCTCTAGGTTCTAGATAAGCGACTTATTACAATGGTGTATTAAGAAGTCTAGTTCACAGAATAAACAACTCCTAGCTACATTACAATAATATTCAGGATCTTTTCAGATATGCTTAGGTGATAATGATATAGCCCTCAAAGACGGGATAAAGCGAAGTTGTATAATGACGCAGAATTAAAATAATTTACTATTAAGGTCCATTACTATTTCAACCCTATACATATGTTCGCCATACACTTTTCATGGAATTTATTTGTGATTTTGCTAAAATTCCGTCTCTATAATAAAGGGTATAAATTCACCTAGCTCATGATTCTATTAGTCTTTTCTCTAGTTTTAGACATGCCT
The DNA here is from genome assembly GCA_015478945.1 of Trachelipus rathkii. NCBI lineage: Eukaryota > Metazoa > Arthropoda > Malacostraca > Isopoda > Trachelipodidae > Trachelipus > Trachelipus rathkii. The sequence continues at coordinate 85,588 of JABUQX010046286.1, read as the reverse complement.
CTTTTATTGTTTATGGTAAGAGTAATGGTGAAATGTTTATTATGAGTCGAAAGAACAGAAAGTGTTTCGTACCAATTTATTTAAGAATATATAGATAAATGCTTCCATCATATCGAAACCTCGTCGAGATGTAGGTAATTGTATTTTCTCAGCAATTAACAAGTACACTCGTGGTAACAAAATCATAACATACTACTCATTAATAACATAAATATTTATAAGTTGCACAGAAATAGAGCCATTATGAAGAAAGATATAAAGAGAGACTATAGTTTACTTCACCCAATACTTAAGATCTCTTATGACACATATAAGTTTCCCACTTATAATAGGCAAGCATTATTTCGTTTATATAGTAACTTCTCGATTAATTATATGGGGACGTGCTGCTCCCTTGCTAGTGTTGTGTCTCGCGCTTTAATAGCATACATGCTATGAGAGAATGTGTTGTCTCATACCCTCGAGTTTAATAGTCGGAAGGACAGTTCAATGCACTATGGTCACTCTAAATTCTTGTCAACACGTATGAACATTCCACACTATGTCAAATTGTTTAGCACTCGCTCTAAACTAATATAGCCAGAAAAGTGATCTGAAAAGCTAGGTCTTTTTACCATAGATATCTTATTATTCACGATGTCATTTAAGCCTGATATATATAGTCAAAACTAATGTTACTTTTACATGCTAGCAAGTATATCGAAAGTTCATATAAAAAATGCAGTTAAAGCCAGAAAGTATTCACATTTACGCGCGCTTGAGTTAAATTACCGTCACAGGGTGCTCAATAACATGTACAGGCTTATTTAATATTATTTCTAAAGTTGTTCGATACATAGAATCATGTTTGATGTCAGATATAATCATACCTCTTAAACTTAAGTCTAACTATTCCCTTGTCTCTTTTAATACGATTTACAAGTATAAGTTTTTAATAAAAGTTGTTACAATTTAGTAAAAATGAGATATATCGAATATATTCTATTATTTTGTTATATCATCTAGCATGACTAGAATGTGTCTTAGTATTTTTTTCATCTTTACATTGTTTCTAACTGTTTAGAAAAAATATGTTTTTATATTTTCGATGGTAATTAAAAGTAATAGAACGAATGAAAGTAAACACTTACAAAATACAAAGACTGTATAATTAAAAATATATGAGTTATCCATTATATTAAAAATGATACTTCAAGGTACGTTGCGCGCAGTTTTAATTGCAACTCTCAGTTTAATGCTTTAAAATTTTTGTGTTTTCCTGTTCTTCTCTCGGCTAAAGAATCGTATTATTTAACAAATATGTTTTCCAAGTTCTATAGAGAGGGAATCAATTCACAGATTTTGAAAAGCCAATAGAATAACTAACTGCACAGCTGGCTATTAAGTAATAGGTTCATTGTCTCGAAGAGAGACGAAAACTAATTTCGTGTGTTACTATCTTTATATGCAAATCAATGTATATATCAATGTATTTGTGAAGTTATTTCACATTAATAAAAAATAGAAAACTAGAAAAAATTGTTTGTGGCAACTGAAAAAGTTTCCACTTTAGTCTGAAGATTGATCTGAAATTAAAGGTTTATCTATGAGATATACTCTCATTATTTAACTTTCACCTTTCTTTCTTGTCAGACAATCGGTGCGCGGTCAGGCAATTGTCTGGGATGTACTAGCGGTGTGGCCACACTGTCGCACTCTTTATCTAATTGTGAGAAGGATCCAATAGGATGTAGTTGTGACCCAGGCTTGCACCGCTGTGAGTGGTAGTTAAGGTTAGGTAACTCTTATTTTTGGTGGCGAATGATCGAACTTGACTTGTTTCCCCATAAACTGTGTATAAACCTTATGATCATTATTGACTTATTATTAAAATAGAAGTTTGTTGGGGTTATATGCATTCAGAGGTGAGCCATGCTAAAAATAATATTCAAATGAGCTTTATTTGTCGATCGAGTTTTCGATTTTATGAGTCATTTTATTCATTAGACATAGTATTATTTGTTGGAAGGTACTATTAAAACAATTGAATGTAATTGAACATCCTATCTAGTAGAATAAGAGTAATCCTATCACGTGTTAGTTTATATACTTGACATTAATTCAAACTTACGTATTGATCAAATTTCTGTGCTCACAAAAATAAGGCATGAAATATATAGCATTTATTGCTTGAGTTATATAGGTAGTCATCTATAAGTTTGATATATATAGGCTCAAATAATATATTGAGATATATATATAGGTCATTCAATGCTGAGGCTAATTATAATGCGGGAGACGATATTACAAATAAATATTACTCAGTAAGTGGTTTAGTTGTAAGTTATGTATTAAGTGTATATCAGTGTATTAGTAGTAGTGTGTAGTATATGTTAAGTGTATATTATATATATATTATATATATATATATTATGAGTTTTAATATTAGTATAAGTGTGAGTTTTAATTAGTGAGTGAATGACGCGGTAAGTGATTTATAATGATGCTTAATATAATATAAATATACTATCATCATAGTTTAGGATGACAATATTGTTTCTATCAGTCTATCAACTTAAATTATACACCAATCGAATTCCTTCATACCTTTGATATAACCTAGGTATTGAACTACACTCATATATTATTATGGGGGTACTATTTCATAGGTCTACATATAGGGTATATATAGAGGTCTAGTAATAATATAAATATAATAGCTTGGATAAAAATAAAGTGGCACGCTAAGTTTATAGCACTATATGTGTATCACTTACAACTATATGCTATACCCTGTTAGTTGGCCACGTCACTTTAGGCTACTATTTGGGCACTCACTTATAGTACACTCCATTGGCACCATTTTAGGCACTCACTTGGCACTCACCTGGCACTTCACCTGGCACTCTCATATCTAATACTCATTTTATGAATCAACCTTAAATATAGTAATAATACATCCCTATATTATGTAACTTTCTTATACCTCCGTATGATTAGATAGGAAGACCATTATAAATCACATCCAAGTTTATAGCAGTGAGTATAAGTGAATCCAAAGATTCTGTATTGAATTAATCTCGTCTAAAGACCGCAATAATTCAGGACTCAAACAGGATAAGTAAGTAATTAATTAATTGTTATAGGTATAGAAACTTATCTTGGAAAAAAAACAACACCCTAACATTTCGAGGTTAAATACCTCAGTTTTCTCTTAGTCAACGATATTAATAGTAGATGTGCTTCTCACGCCCTCGAGTTTTATGCCTGAAAGGGTAGTGTCCTCCCAAAACCTCAATATTCACCAATTAGATTTTGGTCAACATAAATTATTTAATATCTTTTGCATGTGACACAAGTCCTCCAATTATTCGCAATGTAAATGACTCAAGGCGCGTAGATATAACACAAGCCCCCTAATCATAATAAATACAATTTGATTACAAAGAAATTTCAGAATAATCAGTACAACCAATACATCAAGAAAATAAGGGGCTTGGCACTTATAACATAAAACAGAGCAAATGCGTAGAGTCAAGACTAATTATAGAACTCCGATCGTGAGTGGCGCTCTCACATAATAATCCCTAGCATATAATGAGAAAATACAGCAAAAACGACAAGGTTTCTATTATGTGTTATCTATGTGAAAAACAAATCGTAACTCCACGTAAAGAGCTCTAAAGATACTCCACTTGAGAGACGTTAAAAAGACTTTTCCAATTAATCTGTCCACATACCATAAAATATAACCATAAGTATCCTTTGATGATTGTCAACAAAAGATAGATATAACACAAATATGTCCATCTTTTAAACTTTTGACAAGAAGTACGGTTCAAACAAAATACACAGACATCAGATCTCATACTTAACAATACTAGGGCAATAGATCCCTTCGTGAATTCATTTTGGAGAGACAATATATCATAAAAAAATTTAATACTCACTTGGCATAGAAATTATTATAGAATACCCAAATAACCATCTTAATATACCGAGATATACACAATAGTACTCTAACGCGCGAGGTGAGCTTGAGATTCTTTACATATTTATGCGGGGGGTAACGTAAGTAGGACAAGCCAGTATTTATTATTAATTATTTGAAACTTTAAAAGTTTGAGTTCAAATATTAGTTTTATTCAGCGGAGTTGCTATATGTCAACCAATATTGTTTTTGACAGACTTACCTCCTTTATATACTCTCTGCAAAACCTTTTTGAAGATAAAAGAATATTAAAGGTATTTGTCTCTCTTTATATGTGATAAGAAGTTTTGATTATTGTCTCTCAGATGGTCTGAAAAGCCATTTAGGTTGGCAGAAAACTATAGACTCCTATAACATATCGAAATAATTAGATAATGAGTTTGCGCATAATAAAATAACAATAATAAGATTAATAATAAATAAACTCAAAAATAAATAAATTAATTATAAGATGGAATTTCTTTAATTATTAAAATATTTAGTGAATAAATATTATCGGTTCTCAATAATAAAAATAAATATATGGGTATATATTCATACTAATAAATAAATATTTAAGTGAGTTACTCATAAATAAATAAATTATAATAATGAGAGTATAAGATAAAATAATAAAATATCTGTAAATCTCCAGGCCTGTAATGGAAACAAGTACAATAATGAGATCATTGATTTATAAATAATAAATATTTATGAGTGGAATATCCATATATTAATAAATTGAACACCTATAGTGAAAGACACAATAGAGAAGGATTTGGATTGCTGATACTCAAACGATTTCATAGAACAGATTGCGTAAAGTACGTCACTCACTCTCACACAATCAAGGATATTAAAGGTGAAGTGATACATCCATACAGTCAAACAAGGTCAAGGTCAGGTAAAAATTAACAGGCTCGAAAAAAAGTGTTCGCGTCAGAAAGATGAAGCGGTTATACTCCTCCACACATAAAACATTAACGTTATCGCGCCTATGTGTGAACAGGTCTGACTTTTGTGCGCGAATACGAAAATGAGGCTCTAATCTCTATGTGACTACTTTACTGATTAGGTACCAAGAACCAACAAAATGTATGATAATCGTACACATTTTTTAGGATAATATTCAGTACACGTGCAGTGAGAATCAAAGATATTAAAAAAAGATATTTTGTTTATTATTTAATACTTAATAAATTATTAGAAGTAACCAACATTAAACTCAACCAATATAGAGTAAAACCGCAATATAGATGCCATAATGAAATATCGGTATATTAGGTATCTCTCTAGGGCTACTCCTTGTATACGTAGTGGACGACGTAGTATATATAGTATATATATATATATATATATATATATATATATATATATATATGTAACTCAGCTAAATTTTTATACGGTATTGCTACGAAGGAATACTTATTTATCTCGTACACTATATCCTTTCCGTGATAGTAATATGGGATTCATTGGGATAATCACTATCCACTGCTTGGTACAAAGATAGGTAGTATTGTGATATATGAAAAGTATATATTATATATATATACTATATATTATAGGTATATATATATTATGTCGCTAGTAGGTGTTCCTATCTACTCGATCTCACTTCCACTCACTACTAAGTAGAGTATGGAAAAACGTACCCCACCCCTCTATATAGTTCTAGATATACCATCCGTCGGCTCGGACCCCCCTTAATAAAATATAAGATAATTATTTATAAATTAATAATACTTAAATTTATATTACTTATTATATTAGTATTTATTCATCATTTATAATGTGGCTAATTGATTAACTTAGTTTTTGTTAGAATGTGTTTATTGAAATTATAACAGTATTAAACGAAACCTCCATCTGAATTTTAGAGTTCTTGTAATGCTAGAAATATCGTTTATTTCTATGTTGTTTATATTCATGCAAACTTTTATTTATTCGCACTATGATCTGATAAACTATTTATTTTCTAAATATATACTTCTGCGTGCATTTCCAATATGTTCATTTTTATGATTATGTACTTTATAGTTTCTATTTATCTATTTTAAAAATAAAACCCCCCCCAATTCTAATAGTCTATGGAATTAGAATATTATACTTCTGAAATTTGACTATGCAGAGGATTTGAGCACTATTCATTTAGTTGTGAGCCATATATATATAAATATATATATTATAATAAATGATATATTCTTCCAAATCTGTAAAAACTAGTCCTGAGATGGCATGATCGAATCAGGAATAAATTATTGGGTGCTAAGATTCCAACTTTAAGAAATCACAATGAAATATTATTAATAATAAATACTTTAAATTTTTTAAAACAAAAACATCTTAAAACAAAAGTTGCCTATTGACAATCTCTCACGTTGATGAAAGGGCAGTCATAGAGAAGCATCACTATACATGGAATTGTAAATAAGATCTGGTAAGTTATCATTCATTTATAACCTTAATAGTTAGTGAATGTTGTGTATAGTTAAAAAGAAGCTTCGTCAATAATCAATATTACTATAGAAACTCCTAATAAAGTGGCGACTAAATAATACCCGATATACTCTAACAAAAGTCTTTCCCTAGACTTAAATAAAACTCTACAGCGGTAATAACAACCAATTTATTATCTTCTTAAAAATATCTTGGTAGGAGTTAAAAGTTAATAGTTATGATTTATATATATATTTGTATTATAAATATAGATACACAGTAACTGTTGATATCACATAGTATGCAAGACTTCAAAAAGCTGTAAAAACTTTTTATATATTATCACTTTAAAATTAATTATCTATAATTAATAATTAAAATAATTAAAATATAATCTTACCTTAGGATAGACGTGCATAATAATATTATATATATAAGTTATAACTCTATTAACAAGTTTACTACTACAATCATTCCGCATGAAATAATTTATAAACTACTTCAATTTACAATACTGTATCATCGACCCCACTATCAGAACTATGGCTCCAGTAACTTCATTGACTTTCTTACATCCTGGAATAATGACTGATAAATTCGGAACAAGGACTGATAACGTCAATTGTAAAGAAAGGAAATTTAGTACCTTGAGAAGACAGGACTAACGGCAGCGGTAGTAAAACTTACTGATTTGTACAGTTAATGAAACTTCTGGAAAAAGACAATCTAGTCTAGAATTCATATCGTAATCAGAAAATAATTTGCTCCAAAATTTATTTTTCGATATTATGAGAGGGCATATCTAGAACAAATATATTCTCTAACCTCGATAATAAAGTCATATATAATATTTATATCTAAAGGAGGTAACCTTGAAAAACCTTTCAGTCTCTGATAATAACTCAATTTATAGAAATGCTAACAGATGACAATAAAAAAACAAGAAACCCAGAGGAACCAAAATGTAAAAATATTTTTTACCATTTTTTGTGTCAAAGCACAGTGTATAATCAGCTAAGGCAATAAAGTAATAATAAAGGTTAGTTGCGTTCATTCTCTCTTAATATTTAATTATATTCTTCTGATGTTAACTTTGTTTAACACCTCTTCAAATCTTCCAACTCATGTACGCATAGTATAAAATATTTGACCAAATATATATTAATATAATATAATAATATATTAATATATTAATAATTATATTTAATTATAATATAATAATATATATATTATTATATATTAATATATATATAATATATATATATATATATATTTAATATAGATATATATATATATTAATTAATTAATAATTATATATATATAATATATATATATATTATTATTATATATATACCGGAGTATATTATATATATATATAAAATATATATATATATATATATATATATATATATATAAATATTATTATATAATATATAATATATATATATTAATTAATATATATATATTATATAATATATATATATAATATATTATATATATATATTTATAATATAATAATAATATATATATATTATATAAATATTATTTAATATATATATATGTATAATTATATAAATATTAATGAGTATTCTTATATAAATACCTTACTGAGTTTAAGTAAAGGGAAATATCCTGCTAGTAATTACTCTCTATTACCATTAAAAAATATCACCTCATTAGAGTAAATTTTATAATTCTGAAAATATTATCTATATGCCTCTTCAATAAAAATCACTTTCATAATTAAATAGGTTCACATCTCACTTGTTGTGTAAATAAATAACACATAACATTTAAGTCAATAACTCAAAATGAAAATTTTATCATTATATAAAAAAATATAAATATATTATATTTTCTTACCTCATTTTATTAATATAGAAATAAGCACAATATTATAATACTAGTACGCTTTCATTGATATGATACTGCGTAATATTATAACGTATCTATACAACTTGTATTTGTATAACTTCGAAAGCATTTTTAAAGAAATTTTAATACACTATTTTAATAAAATCATTACTCTTAATATCTTAAAAGAAAACTCAATATTATAAGAAATCATATTAAAATTTGCAAGTAATAATAGCGCAAACATTATTTAATAGTATATAATAAAATGATTAGGATATATATTAATATTATATATATTATTATATATATATATATTATTAATAATTTCTTTTTTCAGCTCGCCATTAATTATATAAAATATATATATATAAATATATTTAGAATTCACTCTTAAAAACATTATTATATTCACTTAGTTATACCAAAAGTAATGTGATTCATTTACTGTAAAAGAGTAACTTTTTCGTTGACAGAAGATCGATACAGAAATAATTATGTATCGATTAAGAAATTATTATTATTTAATATTAGTTTAGGATGAACAATGAATATTAAATAATATCTCATTTTACCTGTCGGGGAGGGGGGTGTTATTTAATTTTCTTTAAGGGTGACGAAACATTTTGCCAACTTTTTCATATATAATCACCAAAAAAGTATATTCTATATATATTAATTATATATATATTATATATATATTATATATATATTAAAACAAATCCAATTATTATATATTTTAATATAAAATATAATATATATATATATATATATATTTAATATAATATAAAAATATATATAAATATATATGATTATTATATATATATATATATAATATTATATATATATATATATAAAACTACCTTATAATTATATAAAATTTTAATCATTACGTGAGTATTATATATATATATATATATATTAATGTCAGTGTGTTATAGTATGTATTATTGAAGTTCATTTACTCAACGATGTGTAAAATTAGTTCTTTAATATTTTTAATTTAGTTAAGAGTCTTGAAATTACTTTTTTTTTTCTTCACAACTTTTTAAGTCATTTCACAAATCCTGAAAATCATACTTGTTGTTGTACAATAAAATAATCGCGATTCGCTTCAATGCATTATGTACTTATATATTATCAATTATATTAAAATATTTCATAATTGCTTTTAAGGTGAATAAGTTTACAATTAATTCTATTGAGACTAAACAACCTCACGATAACACCCTATAAAATTCATTTATAATTAGCATATCTAAAAATATACCATAATTTTATATACTTAAAATTACACTACTACGCTATTATATAGAACTATGAAGTATATTATTTTTCGTTATTTCTTACTATCACCAAATTCCAACCCTTCCTGCAGTAGTTAATATAAATAGAGGGATAGGTGAGTGATTGAGTAAGTTATATATAGGTAGTATAAAATAATAATATATAAATTATATAAGGTAAAATATATCTATAATATAATAATATATATTATATATATATATGTATATATTATATTATATTATTATATATATATAATAAGATTCTATACACTCTTAACGGGCAAGCCCTATATTCCTAATAATAGGATAAAGCGAATATTTACTTATATGATAATTTTCAATTACCTAGGATTACCGTATAAACTTATGAGTGAGGATTTCGATAATCACCGACTAGATCTATATATTGCGTAATTATCTCCTAGATTAATATATATTATATATATAGAAGGTCACATATATTTGTAGTAGATCAATATAATAATATATATTATTAATATATTATATATAATATATATATATAATATATTAATATATTATATATTAATATATATATATATATATATTAATATATATATATATATATATATATTAATTATATTATATATATATATAATTATATATATTAATATATAATATTATTTAATATATATAATATATATATATATATATTAATATATATATATATAAAATATATATAAATATATATTAATATTAAATATTATATATTATTATATAAAATATAATATAATAATAATATATTTTTAATGTATATGTGCATGTAGGCATGTGTGTGTATGTAAATTATTGAAAAAATAGTTCGCGAATAAGTGATGTAATTTAACGTCTAAAATTTAATTTTACATTATTCATGTGTAAATGCTTCCGCTAACTCGATTTAATTGACCTGTTTTTCGAAAATTATATGACTACCATAAAAATCTTTTAACATAACTTGGTTTTGATGAAAGTATTGAGATTGAATGAGATAGGTTATGATGAACAATACATAGTCAATGGATTAAATATTATTTTACTACCAGAAGCTTTAACAAAGCAGCTTAATTTCCCAATCTAAAATATCTTCATATCTGACTATCGAATAGTGAATAAGGGTCATGAATGTTATTTTACATGGGTATCAAGTAATAATGATTGTCAATTCATTGTTTCAAATTATTACCTAAATGGAATTTAAGATGACAATTGACAACCCTCTATGTTACTTCCTTTAATTAATTCATATTCATCGACGATCTTCTTAGCATGTATGTGTGTTTATTTTTATGCCGATAACCTAACTCTCCACTCTTCCATGCATTTCAAATCTTCTACTTCTTTTGCATCTAGAGTTCTATCTCGTCTTCGGATTTCAGTTTCAGTTCTTGTCGATCTGGATGGGATTTCTCGGTAGAGTCACCCTAATCTTGTGAAATTTAACTCTTTCAAAACCTCAACTTCTTCATATCTCCCTATTTATGCAGTGGTCCTTAACCCATTCTATGCCAAGGAACCCCCTTTAAATATATTTTTGTTGCTGCGGACCACCAAGACATAACTCAAAGATGTAAACCCCTCTCTTCTTCGACGGCTCTAACTTCTCATCTGTGAATAACATAAACATTCTTGGACTGAATATAAACAATGAATCGTCTTGGAAACTTCATATCACAACAGTTGCTAAGGTGGCGTCAAAGAAGCTGGGATTCGGTTCAGTTTGCAATAATTTTTTTTCTTCTTCTCAGTTACTCCAGTTATATAAGGATCTTATCCGCCCTTGTATGAAATACTATTCTCACATTTAGGGTTGTTCCGGTTCCACCCTCCCTTTGGATAGGGTTGAGTCTAAGGTTTAAATACTAATGAACTGTCCCCTACTTTCAGACTCCCTTGACATTCTTTCTCCGTGACGTGACATTGGCATACTATCTTTTCTATAGGTATTACAACGGCATGTGCTCGACGAAGTTGACCTCTCGCTTTCCTATGTATTGCGTCGTCCTCGTATCACAAAGGTATTAGAAACTCAAAGACCGGTCGTTGTGATTCCTCCTTTTCTACTGAACTCATTGTCGTCATCTGTTTTTCCTGTTGTATGCAATCTACCTCTCTTTAAGGTCCACGTCTGCACCCACCTGAGAGAATTGCGTTAGACATGGGATTGGATGGGTTTTTTCTTTACCCTTGTGTGTTCTTTGCCATTGCTAATTTGCCTTATAATAAAAAACAGAGACACGAATATCAGGTGCCCTGTCGTATTATAGTTTTTAATGTTACAGATTTGAGTGGTGTGTAACGTGTAACTTAAAAAAATATTAAATACACAAAGACGTTTTTCGTTATATTTCGAGATAAATTTAGTTTTATTTTAAATGATTAGCCATGTTTATCTTAAAACATAGTTAAAGGCGCTACTGAGGGCTGTGGCTCCAACTATAACTGGTGCTGTTCATAGTATGATTGTATATTTGTATTTACAACTCTACTCATAGGGGTACACATGACCATCAAGTGATATCAAGAGTTGCCATTGGATTATTATTATTATTATTATTATTATTATTATTATTATTATTATTATTATTATTATTATTATTATGATCTTTTGCAGTTAAAATGTGAAGAAAGAATGAATTAATGAAAGAAATCGTGAAAGAAAAGGAAACTCCTAACAAAATGGTTACTTTGCTTGCTTGTCTGTGTCAAACTTTTTCTTTAATAAATTATTTTTGTCATAACCCAGCGGAATACAAGTTTCAGCTGTTAAGTACGATATAACAAGGCTTGTAATTAATTATATAATCAAATATGAATTGTATGAATTGTTCCTTCTCTTCAAATATTAAACCTTTCATGAGAAATTTTTAATAAATATTTAATGCACTTTAGGGGTTTAAATCTTTGAGTTATGTCTTGGTGGTCCGCAGCAGCAAGAAGACATTTAAAAGGGGGTTCTTTGACATAGAAAGGGTTAAGAACTACTGCATTATGTAATTTCAAATGTACGATTCTTCTCTGTAATTATTTTGTTATAAAATATATCAACGATATCAAATGTAGTATCCAAAGAAAAAAAAATTGATAAGGATATTTCTGCTTCGTGGTTTAACCTCTTGAAGACTTGACGTGCTAATGAATTACGTTAATATCGTAACTAAATATTTAGTGTGACATCGACCTTAAATACGTATAGATTAGGAACCCTTTTAGAAGATTGATACTTTATCAGGAGTGAGTTTAGCTATAGTAGGTATTAAGAAGCAGGATTATATATATGAAACTGAGAGTTTATATATATTATATATATATATATATATATATATTATTATATATATATAATATATATATATGTAGATATTATTAGTTTTAATATAAATATTTATAAATAACGATTGTTACATTAAAAATATTTGCAAGGTTTAGAATATATTGTTATAACAAGGGGGATTTTTTTTTCTGTTAATTGTTTATAGAGTAGTTTTAATTTATATATTAACTGGGTTATTTTATTACTACATATGTAATTTTATAGCCGTTATGTTATCTATCATAATGGTTAGGTAGAGTTTACATCAACCATTTATTTTTGAATTGTGTACACGATCCACCACAGCCCACAGGCCATAAGGTTTTAAGTTATATAGTATATAATACAGGACAATACTAAGTTTTTGCTTTAATATTTAATATAGGATATAATATATATATATAATTTTCAACTCGTCAATATGTTTTAAGCGGCTAGCTCAAAAGGAAGCGGAATCAAAAAAATATTAAATAATCATATGGCAGATGTTAGGAAGGTGACCATAGAACATCCGTTGGTTATCTTTTTTGTTTATCTTCATTGAAACAGAAAAGGTTACTGTTTTAGTTCCTAGAAAACTCAATTCTTTCTCAAATCATTCTTCCACATGAGAATAATATTTACTAGAAAAGAAGCATTTTCAAAATTTCTCCATTTCTATCATTCAAAGAGTTTCCTTTTTTCTCGGAAGAATCATACTATTTCTCAACTCAAACATATTTCGATGAGAAGAAATATTCTGAGACCTTCATTAACTTGAGTTGTTAAAAGTTCATCTTCAGTCTATGTATGGAGAACGCACCAATATCAGAACCTTACTTGAAGGGGTAGAATATATGAGATTGTTGCTCAATCAACTTCTGAACTATTACGAGCCATCTCCAATCACTTCTACCCCTATCACTACCCCCGTCAAATGTTCATTGCTGAAATTATATTATACTATATCTCTCCGCTAACTAATGTAGATTTAATTCCCAATACGGTATTTATTACTAGTATTAATGTGTTTACTACGTAAAAATATTTTTTATTCTTTGAAGGAGAGTATAGTATTTATTCCTTGCAACAGAGTTGAGTTTAACTTTTTGAGAAGATAGTATTTTCTCCTTACACAGAAAGTATGTACTCCTTGCGGACAAGAAACTATACGAAACAATTTTCCATCCTCTATGCTCCTAATATAGACGATGGAAGCTTCGTTAACAATCTTATTTATGTGCGTACTCTCGTACTTTAAGAAATATAATAATCATATATAATATATATTATACTTATATATATATCAGTATATTAAATTTATATGTCTTTTATTATATATATATATATAATTATACTATTTATAATTAAATCATAAAATTTTTGTGGACCGCCTGGGGAAAGAAAATAAAAATATTAGGTTATATAATTTCCTTATATATTGTAAATCCAGATTCATCTCGACTATTTTTAACTTACGGGTAAGAAGTCCCTATTTCAAGGCGGAGGGGGTGTTAAGTATATATATATAGTTGAGTCAAATACAATTACTCACTAACAGGCTGGTTTTCCCACTTCATCATCATAATAATATTCCAATTTACTGTCACTACTAAGACCTATAATAATATCTTTCGTTCTTATCACAGTATAACTGGTTAAGACTCTTCTGAAAAATAGATTAGTATAGATCTTCTATCGACAAAAAATATACCATCGTGATATACCGGTATATATATAAATATATTATATATATAAAAAAGTTTTATATTAAAATATTATCTTATATATATTTAGTTAAATATTTACGTTCTTATTTATATAATTATATAATTTCTGATATAGATTATATATAATATATTATATATTACGGTATATATATATATAATATAAAGCTAATATTTTAATAGGTACTTAAAAGAAGAATGCTATTCTGTTATTACGTCTATGTGATTCAATATATTTATCTTCTGTATATTTTGCATCATAAATGTTAAAAAGAATCCATTTACATTTCAATATACTAATATAATATTCCTATTATATATAAGATATATCGTATGATCTTCATTGGTTGTTGATAGATTCATATTTAATGTATTAATTATTATATATATTATCATAAAAGGTATATATGTAACAAAGCGAGTCCGAAGATTCCGTGATAGTGTTTATCAGTGATTCTAAGATTAGATCCAGTTTTAAAGCCTAGCAAAGCTGGACTCGGGTATCCAAAATTGTCTTGTAGCTGTGTGTTCCTACAGTATATAAGAAAAATATGTTTGACTAAAAAAAATTTTATTTAAAACTTTTTTTTCTATTTTTCTTTTTTACTAATTAAATGTATTTGCCATACTTTTCTTTTTATAAAATGTAACTTGCACAGAACCATCCGAGCGCGTGGCAAATAGCGCATGTGTACACTAATTTTGACTGGTGTGTAAATACCGCTATTTTATCTGAACATAAACAGGTAGTAGTTAATTTTAATATTTAATCCAGTGACTATCAAAGAAATTCAGGATCTATCATCTAAGGACATAAGAATGTAAAATTCAGAAAAAGTAGAAAGCAACGAATATGTTATCAGTGAATTCAAACAACAATAAACAAAAAATAGTTATTTAATAAACAAATTTGCTTTAACAATATTTCCTCTGACGTTTGGATGCGACCAAAAAATGGTAGGACGACCAATCCAATAAAAATGTTTTAGAAAAAGTCTTGGTTGAACAATTATGGCGTGCATGTTTGATTTTATGATATTTCAGAACCAAGGGATTTGTAGAATTTCCTCAAAGGTAGATCACTATTTTTTTATCTTAATATTTTATTTTAGGCTTAAAAAAATCCGAGTACCAATAATTCTATGAATACTTCTTATGCAATAGGAATATTTCGTGAGAAAATAACTTAAGAAATTTTGATTTCGGAGCAACAGAGACATCCTCAATAAACACTAAAGGACTAGGTACACAAGATATAAAATATTAATATATATAATCTAATAGCATATATAGATATGAAACAATCTATATATAGATATAATATGTAGACATATATATATATTAATATATATATATAATAATATAAGATAAAAGAGAAATACTATCAAACCCGTATTAAAACAATATCTAAACCTGCTTTTTTTGTAACATATGCTTAGTTTAAAAAAAGCAATGCCTTAGATATAGTAAATATAAAATTTGAAATAATAAAATAATAAATAAAGGGTATTAGTTCAAAATATACTATATTTTACTATATTATAATATTTTTAGAAATCTAAATAAATAATTATTTATATATAATTATCTATATTAACTACCTATTATTCTAATATATATTATACTATATATATTAATATACTATAAATTCCCTCAGTAATAACATATCTAAACCTTGCTTTTTCTTAATTGCTAGTTACACTCCTTATTATATTATATCATATAGATACTATATATATATTATATATATAACATATCTATATATATATATTATATATATATAATATATATATAATATAAATATAATATTACTAAAGTAGCTTAAATATATAATATAAGTATTTGTATATATAATATATATAAATGGTATATAAAGGATCACTTCTGCAATGGCCGCAAGTAAAAACATCTAAAGAACCACCCTGCAGTCAATGCGGCAGATAATCGCGCTAAGCATAATAAAAATAATAAGTAATCTTATATATTTTATATATATATATTATACAAATTAGTATAAATAATATAATATATATATATATATATATTATATATTTTATATATATATATATTATATATATTATATATATATATATATATATTGTAGTGCAAAAAAAGGAATGAAGAATTTTTTAAAAGTGAAAATATTTTGTTGAAAAAAATGGATTTCGAATTTCGTAAGCGGAAGAGAAAGAGAATAGCCTAATTTCCTTCTGAATTCCTTCAGGAAAGAAGAATGCTTCCTCACGTGTGTTAAACATGTAAATTATTATGCTCCTCTGCCCCTTCCTCTGAGGTTTGCTCCTCCTCCAGGCGCTTCTCTAATTAAAACAATTGGCAAGAAAAATGGAGTTTGGTTTTTTTAAATGCTTGTTTTTCATTAATTTTATTTATTTATTTATTTATTTTATTGTTTTATTTATTTATTTATATATTTGTATTTAGCTTAATTTCATTTGCAGTTTTATGATTTGAAATGAAATTTAAAGTTGTAACTTGTAAGTCTTCTCTAAAATTTATTCTATTATTTTTGTGTTGGTTTTGACATTCAAAATATTAATTATTATTATTATTATTATTATTATTATTATTATTATTATTATTATTATTATTATTATTATTATTATTATTATTATTATTATTATTATTATTATTATTATTATTATTATTATTATTATTATTATTATTATTATTATTATTTCTTCTTCTTCCATCCTTCTTTTCTTTTCTTTCATTTTTTCTTTATTCTAGCTTATTATTGCATCATCATTTTTATCATTATCACTAGTTCTGTTTTTTTAAAATTTGTCGAAGAGCTTGCAGACGGTATTGATCGATATTCGTACGTGAGAAACCGGAGAAGATTTGCGGGTTTGAATAATTGACTCCTTGATAAAACGTTTCGTGCTTTTTACCACCAATTTTCAATGGTCACACGCTTATCTTAGATTTATTCTGTCAGACTCTCAATATATATACCTATAAAAGTATAATAAGTAATATAATATAATAATAAATTATTTTATATAATACTATATATATATACTATAATATATATTAATACTATTATAAAATAATTATATATTATATATATATATATATATTAATACATATATTAGCGACTCCTCCTAGTTAGTTTATTGGATTATTCGCTAT
Source organism: Trachelipus rathkii (assembly GCA_015478945.1). Taxonomy (NCBI): domain Eukaryota; kingdom Metazoa; phylum Arthropoda; class Malacostraca; order Isopoda; family Trachelipodidae; genus Trachelipus; species Trachelipus rathkii. The sequence continues at coordinate 67,894 of JABUQX010046286.1, read as the reverse complement.
TTGTCATTTTTCATTCTCTATGGCTGTCCTCTTGCCCTACTTTCATTTCTCAATATTAACTCTAAGCTATGCGTCAACAACATAATATAATAATAATTGAATAGAACATTTGTGCGTGTGCTTTTGCTAAACAAATGGGAGTTAAATCATTCTTTTATCCGGCATCCGCGATAGTGTGCGCCTCCGTGGCCAGGACGCAGCGATTTAGCCGTTAGGGGTCGGGACCCGTGGCTTTCCGGCAAGGAGCCTTTCTCGACAGCAAAGGTGCCCAAGACAGGAAGAACAGTCCTTCTTGGGGGTTGTTGATTATTTTTTTTATAAAATATTATATAAGTACTAGATATATATATAATATATATATATATTATTAATATTTAATATTTATCTATATTAT
>JABUQX010046286.1:60000-62500 GCA_015478945.1 Trachelipus rathkii | reverse complement strand
TATATAGTATTAATTATACCTATGATATAACTATATATATATTATTATATATTATAATATATAATATATATATATCTATATTATATATATATGTATATATATATATAATTGAGAGTTTAGGAAAGACAGTCATATTTTAAGGTTGTAATTCCCAGATGTGTTCGGATAGCTGAAGTCTATCAAGAAATGGTTCATGCACTACTCTCGCCAAAAGTAATTCTGTCTTTCGTTAATTATTTTCTTCGTCCATATTAATTCGCTCTCCCATTAATAGGTCCTCTTCTCCATCAGTTACCTCATTGGGTTTGTCCCTTCCCCTTTCTGGCCATGTATTCAGACATAAAAACCTTAGCTATTCCTCTCATTCACTCTAAGCATGTGTCCATACTATCTCTTTATTTGCCCTTTCTTCCAGGACATGACCCCTAACAGCTCAAATCTCTTTTTTTTCCATTTCTGACTACCCCATCCCCTATCTCTTCACTCCATTTATATTTCGTAATATTTTTCATTTCCAAAACCTCAATCCTCCTTTTCATCTTTATTAAGTTTAACGTTCACATCTCCCATCCTTAGAGAACAGTTAGAACAAATGTGCACTCAAACAATATCATTTTTACCTTCCTAATAATATTATCGTCGTCCATATTTCTCTAAGACTATTTAACACTCTTTAACCCTCCTCAACCTTATAATCAACCTCTCCTTTCATACCTCCGAAATCCATTATTAAATACCTAAATATCGTAGTTTTCACCTTGTCTTCTAACCCAGATTGGAATCTTCATAGGTTTCGGGCATTAATTTTCATAACCTTAGTCTTATAATCTATTCACACGACGCTGGAATTGCCTGCAAAATGTTTCCATGGTAAACACTTCCTCGAATGAGAACAAGGGAAGGGAAATATTCTTCGAAAATTGGAGCTATATTTCCAGGAACGCCATTACTCTTTTGTTAAATTTGATTTTTTTTTTGCGGTGTCGTTACAAGAATTCCCTTCTCGGGAAGTGACTAGATAACTGTCTATTTTAAGGCCCTCGCAGGGTGTTATTAATCGCTTGTGAGAAACAGGTTTTGTGATATTAAAGAAAAATGTAACCATTTTCTAAATGCTATATATAGTATATATATTATATTTATATATATATAATATTTTATACTATATAATGTATATAGTATATATAATATATATATATTAGTATATATATAGTATATATTATATTGATATACGTATTTATATATCTAGTATATAGTATATCAATAATATATATATGTATATATATTTCACGCGAGACAGTCATTTTAATAAGAGGAGTTTATCTAGCTTCGGAAATTCTATCCCACCCAATGGACACAGGCTTTGCTCTGTGAATTCACAACGACTCTAATAAAAAAACGGAATACTCCGCACTTTCTTTCGTAAATGTTCTTTCATAGTCGAGAGAAGAAGTATTATACAGGTCTTAGGTTTATGGGGTTCCTCGTAGCACATCGTACAAACCGACCACCCAATCAATGGTTGTTTTTTCTTTTGGTGAATCAGGCCAACCACGTATCGCAACACGCACTGTTGGTCTCCTAATTATCCTCACGGTTGCCAAGAAATTGGCCATTTTCAAACTGTCCATCGAAGAAAACTATTGAGACCACTAGAAATCTCTGATATTATATATGATTCCTTAGTTTTTGTAAACAACGCGAGAGCTTGATTCGAAATTTTTTGAAAGAACCCTGAAATCCAGATACGGTGCTTTTGCAGCAGAAGGTGAACAAAACCATGTTTCGACATACACACTGACCAGAAAAATACAAATATCACAGATCGCGTTCTCCTCTTGTGGTGATAATACAAATTCACCACGAAACAAAGATTTTCAAGCAATAAATAACTTCTGCTATCCACCTCGCATGATGGATGATCTCTGGAACACGGAAAGATATTCCACGAGATGGTGCGTTGCCAAGAAAATTGCTAATTCTAGAAATTCTCTATAACCATCCCTAGGATGCTGCTCCCTCAAAGTATATCTAACACAGTCTAGAATTCGAGATACATTGCCCTGATTCAAGTGTCCCTTAACCTTTTCGTCTGCCATTCCTGGTCAGGAATTATGAACATTGATTTCAGTCCACTCGTTTTGAAATCTTTTAATGAATAATATAGCCTTTCGGACCTGTATTGTTAGCCATCTTTTTCTCGAAAACGGTTCTAAGAATGATTTCATATATGTGATGTCTGCAAGGTAAATAGAGAAGATCTTTTTCTAAAATATCTTCTATCAAAACGCACGCACCTTTAAAACCTCCAGTATTCGTTGCTATCGTATCGAAAAGCAATGTTTTAACATATTTCTGGAAACCCCATTCAGCAAGAGCTTCACAAACATCATATGCCTGCTTTTTTCTAGTTCCAGATTGTATTACAGACACTCCAAGTTGTTCAGCAAGTCCATGCACGGTATATTTACCTGTTAACGCTGGTAGTAATTTATCATCG
>JABUQX010046286.1:50000-55000 GCA_015478945.1 Trachelipus rathkii | reverse complement strand
GTAGAAGTATTGAAATTTATGAAAGGTCTAGTATTTTCGGATCATCTCCAAGATGTTCAGGGATACAAGTAGGTGATTTCTCAAACTAGTTAAGGATATTGTCAACAAATAAATGATGGTCTATTCAATAGCTGTGTCTTTAGAATTGAAATCATCCATAGATAGATAATTTCAGAGAAATGAGAAAGAAAAAATTTGTTCATTTTAGAGTTTAGACTGAAGGAATTTAAGATAGTCAACAAAGTTAGAAAATAAATAACAGAGCAAATGATATTAGGTGTAAATTGAAAACAGAGCTGATGAAGACTTAAGTTTTTTGGAAGACTCCAAATTGGTAGAGTAAAGTTTGATTTTTGAGATCTCAAACACTTAAGTTTTGGTTAAGACTAACAAATAAAGGTATATATGAAGGTGAAGGTGAAGGTGAAGGTGAAGGTGAAGGTGAAGGTGAAGGTGAAGGTGAAGGTAAAGGTAAAGGTAAAGGTAAAGGTAAAGGTAAAGGTAAAGGTAAAGGTAAAGGGGACGTTCAACAAAGTGGAAATTAAAATAAGGACCATCAATGTTGCAGAAATTACTATATAAAGAGGATCGTACATTAGAATAATCTGTCAGTATCTTAGCGGCATCAACTCCATCATCAAAGTTTGCCAACTCTAAATGATAAAGAATAAGAGGTAATCTTTGAATGCCATTATCCCTTTAACATTTCCTTGGGTGTATGATTTGTTACCATTTTTAAAATTAGCTAATGAAGATTTAAACCTGCTCTAGAATTGTAGGCCGTTAGTTTCTTAGAGACATTAATTTCAGCTGGAGTGGCAGCCAACTCCCTCGCGATGATAGCCGAAGGATCGATGAGAAAAGGAGTAGATGAATGGCATCTTTTAATGCCTCTTTTCCTCTAGTATTTTGCAGGTAACATTTTTTTTACAGTTAACCACCACTCACGGGCAGGGCCCTTTTCAAGGAGGGGGCAGAGGATAAAACAGAAAAACTCACCCAAACCCTAGGTTAACGCAAATCTCTCAGGTGAACGCAGACGTGGGCTTTAAAGAGGGGAAGATTAAATACAGTTGGAAAAACAGAGGTAGGCAAGGAGTTCCACAGAACAGAAGTAGCTGGAAAGAAAGAGGCACCACAACGAACAAGTCTGGGGTTTTCAATACTCACGCAATATTCATGCGAGAGCAAGGCACCCCTTGTGATACGATGCAACGCAAGGGTTGTGGAATACGAGAGGTCAACTCCCCCGAGAATTTGCCGCTGAAGTACCTATAGAAAAAAGATAGTGCGCCAACGTTACGTCGCAGAGATAGAGGGTCAAGGGAGTTTGAAAGAAGAGGACAGTTTATTAGTCTCTTAGCTTTAGATCAACCTATCACAAAAGAAAGAGTGAAGCCCGGAGCCGGACCCCCCCCCACACACACACACAGATGTGAGAACAGTACTCCATGCAAGGGCGAATAAGGCCCTTATATAACTGGAGTAGTAACTGTTCAGAGGAAAAAAATTCCCCTCCAACCTGAACAGAACTCCCAGTTCTCTGAGGCCGCCTTTGCAACCATTGTAAAATAAGGTTTCAAGACAATTTTGTTGTTTTATAGTTGAGATCAAGAATGTTTGATGCCTATTCACAGGTTGAGACTTAGAGGTCGAAGAAAATAGGAGAGTTGGGAGAGGTGTTTTTGAGAGGGGATGGGAAAGACGTTGAGTTTTAAAGAGTTGAATTTTACAAGGTTGCGGTGACCCACCGGGAAATCCCATCAAGTCTAAAATAGTAGAAATCGGAAACTGAAGCGAGAGGCAACTCTAGATGCAGCAGAGGGAGGTTAGCTATAGAACCGTCAGAGCGAATAGGGGAGGAAAGGCAGATTTACAAAGTTTCTAGAGATGTTTTTGGCAAGAGGCCAGAAAGTTTTATCAGTAGGAGAACCAAGCAGGTTGGAGAACTTTCTTTTAATGAAAGCGCGCTTAGCCTGTCGAATAGTAACCTTGCAACGATTCCGAGCAGAATGAAAATTAGTAAGAGTGATAGGAGAACGAGAGTTTTTCCATGCCCGATACTCAATGTCTATCTACTTAAATGGCGCGAGAACAAGCTCCATCGATCATGGATTTGAGGAGAAAAAGATTAGTTGAGGTTGAATGAACCTGCTCTTTCATCGGCGATTATGGCCCAACTTTTCAGCGGTTACAGAAGTATCCACGGTCAAAGCAGGATTCATTCCAAGGTAATTAGCAAGAAAACGACGCAATGCCCCCCAATTAGTCCTATTAAAGTGCCAGATGTTACGTTTGGGTCATGGTGGAGCTGCTGGAGAAAAAGTATTAAAATTAAGAGAAATAAGATTGTGGTCAGAGTTACAATTAGGAAGAAAGATGGTGTATTTACAACGAGGAGTAGTGGTGAAACATAAGTCAAGCGTGTTCAGCGATTGTTAGGTCGATCTGGGATTGTGTAGGTTCCTTTATGAGGCTATTCCAGATTGTTGAGAATACCTTAAATGTTTTGGCCTCCTCCCGACATGCTTCAGTGTGAGAGGAGCCCAACCACTCAGTGTGTGGGTACGTTGAAATCCCCTAAATAGAGGACCTCGGCATTTGGATAGGAAAGAAGTAACAGTCTCATGAGAAGTAGTAAGATAGTCAAAAAAAACGTGAAAATCTGTTCCATTAGGGGAGAGTAGCAGAACCAAGATAATGTAGTAGTAGGGTGAAAAGATGATTTAAGCCATAGACACATCGAAGTTAAGGAGATTCAAGATTCTCGAGATGTATTACAGGAGTGTTTATGTTTATATAGGCACAGACTCCACCATTCAGTCGGAAATTATAGAAAAAGATATAGTTGAAGATATTAAGGTTTATTTGAAAAAGATCCTGGCAGCTGGGTCTGCAGACATAATAAATGTTAGGCTGAAGAAGTTGGAGAGGTGATACCACCAGATTCATGGTTAGCGCGTTTGGCCACGCCCGTTGGCAAAGTAATGCAAAACCCCGCCTGCGCCACCCCCACTCTATCTGACTCGTCATACAAACAGCACACATACCAGACAAACACCACAAACTCAAGCATAAAATTACTAATAATTAAAACTATACACGTTTACTCAATCCACATACCCACACACCTGCACACCCAAGCGATCGCATACTAAACAAAGTAATCAAAACTACTACAAGCTAAGTTCATAATTTATATAGTATAAATATTAAACTTATAAGCAAGACAATTTGGATAAATGACATAGTATATAAATAAACGGGACAACAATAAAAAACAGCGAAAATGAGAATGCACTTCCAAGCACTAACTAGTTATGAAACAAACGCAAACCAACATAGGGGTAGCTTCATATTAAAACATAAAAATAAACTATTTTATAAAATATTAAGTAAAATGGAACACAAAAGATAGAAACCCTATATAATACCTAAAAATGTATTAAAAAAAAAAATATTTTTAAATAAACTAAAACTTACTAAAATTCTGGATGAAGGGAAAGATGCAGTACAAATAATCTATTATCAGATATTAAAACATTAAAAAACTGCAAAAATAATAAAAATAAAAAGCAAATAACACCAAAATAGCACCAAAGATATTTAAAATTAATGCTTAAATGAGATCACTTAAAAACATTGAAACCTAAATTGACATAATTAAAGCCACTCGGAGAAACAATCACACACGTCTTCACAGCACAAGAAAATTTAGAAAACAAAAAGTGTGTAATGCAAAGCGGATTAGGTGTAGTATATGAACATGGGGAGGAGTTCCTACTAGATGTGCTTTCTAGTATTCCATATTTGAATGTATGCTGCTGATACACACTGTTTTAGTGAGGCTTGAAAAGGATGAACCATTGGACACTGGTGTGCAAGCAATATTGCAGCCCAACATGACATTTTACATCTTCCTCTAAGTCGCCTTATATTCTTTAATATTTATTATTACTATTAACAAGTTCAATCGAAAAAGAAAAGAATTCCAATAAAAAAAATTAATTTAATAAGCTCCACAACTAGTTTTTTTTTACTGCATCAACCAAAATGTCATAAAATATTAAAAATATGTGTTACATAATGAAATTGTGAACAATTTCTTTTCAATTTTTGACAAGAAAAAAATTCAATTTTAAGCCAAGATTTAAGATCTCAGAACTTTAAAATGAGCGTTAATACGATTATATTAATACACTGGGAAGAATTTATTAAGTTTCTTTCTTTTTTTTTCCTTTTTTTTTTTTTTTTTTTTTTGCTCCCAGTGACGCGATACTGGTTTCTTATGTTTTTTGTTGCGGTGAATCTAAAAAAAACATATTATTTTTGTCTGTAAGATCCATTTTTGCCACTATTCAGATGTGAATCATTACAGAAATTAAAAAAAAAAATTCTTTTCTCGTGAGCAAAGAAATAACCGTTTCGGATAAAAAAAATTAAATAAAAAAAGTTTCTTCCTCGCCCAATTATACATGGTCTGATAATTTATAATAAAAACATATCGTTGCTTTTCATTTATAAAATGTCAGAATTTTTTTTTTTTTTTTTTTTTTTTTTTTTTGACTTTTCATAAATAAAAAATCTTGATTTCTCTTTTATTATTTGTTCTATCAATGTGAAATATTTAGAGCATGTATAATTGGTGGAGATACACATCTTTTATTTAAATCATTTGTTTTTTATTATACTCAAACGATTTGCTTCTGTTCACTTGAAAATATCATTTTTTCCATTTTTTTCAAACATTTCCATGTGAATAGCTCGAAAAGTAAACTTTGCAAAGGAAAACAAATATTATTTTTAGCATCAGCGCAAAAAAATACGCAATAAATTAGTCTCATTTGAAAGTAAAAAAAAATTATACCAGTGTAATTGTGGTTCTTGAAACTGGAATCACCCTTCACTTTTTTCTTTGCATTTTCATTTTTACTACTGCAAACAGATATTAAAGAGTTATATTATATATATATATATATATATATATAGTATATATATAT
>JABUQX010046286.1:42500-45000 GCA_015478945.1 Trachelipus rathkii | reverse complement strand
TTAAGAAGGGTGTCTGTATCTGCTGTTGTATTAAAAGGGGGTCCCGACATATGAAACATTCCGCCATAGGCTTTCTTCTCACTTGCATATTTTCAACAAAATTTTTCTATTTACTCTCAAAAAATTTCTCCCTATTCTAAAATGAAGAAACTTGGAAGAAAAGACCAACTTCCCTCTTTTTACTTTCTTATTTTGAATATTAAACTTTTTTTTTCTTTTTAATTTAGTCTATATTAATATTGAACTCATTTTCATACTACTTTATTTACCCCCTTTCCTTCACGTCTTATTATTATATTATTATTATTATTATTATTATTATTATTATTATTATTATTATTATTATTATTATTATTATTATTATTATTATTATTATTATTATTATTATTATTTTGTTATTTTTTTATTATTATTATTAGTATTATTATTATTATTATTATTATTATTATTATTATTATTATTATTATTATTAACTAGAGAACACCGACTGGCAAAAACTTTACAGTCCACTCAAGGATAGTCTTTTAAGTATTATTGTTTATTTAATGTGTTGGATGAGTCCACTGTTTAAAACAAATCTGTTATGTATTTTTGAAATAAGTATATTATTTAACCTATTTCAATGTAACATATGAGTTTGCTTACTTAGAACAGATCTGTTTCTAAGCAGTAAACGTCATAGTCTGTTAAGTATTTTTGTTTATTTATTGTGTTGGATGTGTCCACCGTCAATGTGACATAAAAGTCTGCTCACTTAGAGTAGATCTGCTTCTAAGCAACAAACATCACAGTGCTGTTATGTATTTTCTGTTAATTTATTGTGTTTAATGTGTCCACTGTCAATGTGACACATGAGACTGCTTACTTAATTAGAGCAGATCTGCTTCAAACATCAAAGTTGTTTATTACAAGTTAAGGTGATAGTGTCATCGAAGAAATCACCGTCTTAGAACGAATACGTTCTAATCGGTGAACATCAAAACTATTTTAAGTTCGACGACCAAATTCTTTTCAAGAAGTATTTTTAACATTATATAAATGATTTCAATTGTACATTTGATTTTATCATATCCAGGTCATTACTAATTCTATTGTATTAATAAAGCAAAAATTGTGTTGAATTAAAGTTCAAAGACCAATTTCCTTGAGGTGTATATCTATCTTTTTCTTAAATGAATCGATGCCGCAGCTGTTCCTTATTTCATAAGAGACACTATTCCACTTCTCAACTACATCGTAGGTCAAGAAATTCTTTGCTATATTTGTTTGAAATCGTTTATGAGAAAGTTTATGCCCATTGTTTCGTGTTACATCATTAAAATTATCTAAAGAATTGCCTATAATTGATATTGTCAAATTTATTTATTACATTAAAAACCAATTAATTTTCCTCTCAATCTTCTTGTATCTAAAGAATGGATATTTAGCTCACGTATTCGTTGCTCGTATGACTTACCATTCAATTCCAGAATTAATTTGGTTGCCTTTCTTTGAATTCTTTTAATTTTTTCTATGTCCTTTTTGAGGTATGGACCCCAAAACTGCACTGCCTATTCCAGATGAGGTCTAACTAAAGTTTTATTGAGAGGAAGTAATATATTTTAAGATTTATACTCGAAGTTTCTGGCAATATCCTAGAGCTTTATTTGCTATTTTAGCAGCTTCAGCACATTGTTTCCCAAACTTTAAATAACTGATAACTGAGTCATCTATTTTGTAATCATATTCATTGTTACTACTCCTAAAACCTATAACCTTGCATTTATCGGATTTAAATGTAATTTGCCATGTTTTTGACCGATTTACAATCTTGTTCAAATCGCTTTAGAGAAATTGATAATCTGTCTCACATATTATGCGATTTCCAAGTTTCGTGTCATCCTCAAATTTCGAAATATTGCCTAAAATATTATCATCTATGTCATTTACATATATAATGAATAGTATTGGACCAGAACAGATCATTGGGGTACACCACTAACAACATTCGCCCATTGCGAGCATTCACCATGAAGAAGAAGAAGAAGAAGAAGAAGAGAAGAAGAAGAAGAAGAAGAAGAAGAAGAAGAAGAAGAAGAAGAAGAAGAAGAAGAAGAAGAAGAAGAAGAAGAAGAAGAAGAAGAAGAAGAAGAAGAACTACTGAACACAGACTAGCAAAGACTTTGGTGGTAATAGTAGTTGTAGTAGTAGTAGTAGTAGTAGTAGTAGTAGTAGTAGTAGTAGTATTTGTTTTTATTTCCTTTTCTTACGTTCTTAATAAATTCAATTTTCTTTCCCAATTATTCAATTTCTTTCTTTTGAAGAGTAAATAACTTTATAAGAATCCTTTCGCCCCTAATAATTTCGCACTTATTAAATCTTATATATATATATATATATTATATATATATAATATATATATATTATATATATATAATATATATAGTATATATATATAATATAATAATATTTATATAATATATATATATATTATATATATATATATATAATATATATATAT
>JABUQX010046286.1:17500-35000 GCA_015478945.1 Trachelipus rathkii | reverse complement strand
CCCTAACATGTCTAGATAATTGCTGGCGTTCCCGATGGGTTCATGAAATAAAACTGGCTCGATCATCTTATCATGTTGCACAACACTCACTTTGGAATTATCTCTACTGTGTTCAAGATTGAATTTTTCACCACCCCCAAGACCCACATCTTGACCTTTTATTTATTTATATTACCTGACGTACGAAAAGTTGCAGTTGTTAGAAAACATTTATTTTTTTTAAATATAAAATTGCTACGGTCTTCCAAGTTCAAAATCATTAAGGTGCAAACTCCTTGCTAGCTGCAGTATCATTTTGTGTAATTTCTTTCACAATTTGAAGCTAGGAAGGTAGAAATTGTAAACGTTTTTCTTAGCTCTTTACGAGAATTTTTTTTTCTAACAAGTTATTTTTTTCGAAGATTGCTCTTGTTTATATGGACAAGAAAGTTATTTTCATAATAGAATGAAATGTTTCAACTTTATTTTATTTGAAAGTGATAACTTACTAATAATGTTGTTCAGTAAATTAGCAGAAAATAAATTCAATAAACCATTTTTATTGCTTGAACACAAATTTAATAATAAATGACAAAATTCAGCAAAAAATGAAAGTTTCCCATGAAGCTAAAAAAAAATAAAAAATTTGGATAGATAGATAAATAGATTCCTACCAACCAATATACCCAATCACCTACCTACCACATACATACATACATACATACATACATACATACATACATACATACATACATACATACATACATACATACATACATACATACATATACATACATACATACATACATACATACATACATACATACATACATACATACATACATACATACATACATATGGAATCAGTAATTCCTAAGTTTAAAAGCATAATAATAATAATAATAATAATAATAATAATAATAATAATAATAATAATAATAATAATAATAATAATAATAATAATAATAATAATAATAATAATAATAATAATAATAATAATAAATTATATTAATGATATAAAAACAGATGGATGATGATAAATCTTTCAACTACAGAGAACAGAAAATGACACATAATTTAAAATAAAAATAAAAATCACCTTTATGACAGTGTTTACTTTTTTATTTATTAACTTTTTATTTATTTATTTCCGCAATGTTTACTTTAGTCCTTTGCACATTTATTCAATTTATTTATATGTATTTGTTTATTTGCTTTTTTATTTAACTCGTTATTTTTTTAAATTAAAGTTTATTTATACAAATGTTCAAAAACAAAAGGAAACCCTTTTTGAATTTCTTTTTCTTTCCTTACCTCTATTTTTCTTTTCTTTTTTTTTCTGTCTAAACGTGAAGGGTGAAAGGGAAGTTCGTAGGGGAAGGGTCAAGGATCAAAAGGTCAAATTTCAAGACTTTTTTTTTTTTTGTTTTTTTTGTTATTTCTTTAAAGACGTTTACAAAGGCTTTATTAAATGCGACGCCAATCAAGTCACAACGGACGTCTTTTTTTCCTTCTTTTCTTCTCTGCGAAGTAAACTCATCTTCAATATTGAACTTCAGCTCAAAATTTTTATTATTATTATTATTATTATTATTATTATTATTATTATTATTATTATTATTATTATTATTAACATTATTATTTTATATAATTTTTTATTCTTACAATTATTGAATTTTTATTATTATTTTTTATTATTATTATTATTATTATTATTATTATTATTATTATTATTATTATTATTATTATTATTATTATTATTATTATTATTATTATTATTATTATTATTATTATATATGTAAATATTAACTATTATTATTATAATATTATACTATATTATTATTATTTTATTATTATTGTCATTGTTATTATTATTGTTATATTATTATTATTTGTTAATAATTTTTAACTATGGAGATAGGATTATTATTGTGAAGATTTCCCAAAGCGTTTTCCTATTGAAATGAGACTCGCAATGAAAGAATCGAACTTGATAATAAAAGAAGTCGTTTCGAACCCTCGCCTGCCTCAATTCACATTACCTTATTTAAGAACGAAATAAAAAAAGAGAAACAACTTCAGGACGCGGTCCATGAACCTGATCTTCCCCGGCTCCGGCTCCGGCTCCGGCTCCGGCTCCGGCTACGGCTACGGCTACGGCTACGGCTACGGCTACGGCTACGGCCACGGCTACGGCTACGGCTACGGCTACGGCTACGGCTACGGATCCTGGTCCGGCTTCTGCTCAGCAATTTTGAAATAGTGCACTTTCCGTTCCTGTTCATTCATTTTAAAATTATAGGACTCCGGCAACCGCCCCTCTACCTCCGGACCTAATCATTGTATAGTAAAAAATAATTTTTCATCCGGTTCCGGTTTTTACCCTACATAAAAAAAATTAAAAAATATCCCCGGCACCGTCTCCATCCAAAAACTTATTTTTTCTTGACAGTGTTTAAATTATTCTCTGTTATTGTATCATTGAATTATTAACACTTTTTAAATTATTAATAATAAAGTTATGTCGTTAAGTGTCGCAAACAAGCGTGGGACGATATATTTATGAACAGACGCAAAACGGTTACTTCTGAAATGTATGAGGCGGAAGGATGTTTAAGAGTGCACATAAAAAAAAGAGTACTTCTGATGTAAGAGTTGGAAGAATGTTTAAGAATTGACATAAAGAGAGTACTTTTAAGATGTTTGAGGTGGAAGGAGATGAATAAAGGAAAAAATAAATTCGATTTCATAAACAATTTTGATTGATGCTTTTGGCACTCTACCAAAAGTGAAAACAGGGAAAATAAAACACCAAAATAAAGAACATTAAATGCTCCTTATATATATATATATATATATATATATATATACTATATTATAGTATATAATATTATATAATAGATATATATATATAATTATATATAATTATATTATATATATATAATATATATATATTTATATATATGTATATATATATATATATATATATATATATTATATATATTATATATATATATATAATAATATATATATAATATATTATATATATATTTAATACTATATATATATATATATATATATATAAATATATATATAAATATATATAAATATATATATATGTATATATTATTATTTATATATAAATATTTATAATCTAGATATATCTATCTACATATTACTCAATATATATATATATATATATATATATTATATTTTATTATATATATATATATATATATATAATATTAATTGTATATATATATAATATATATATATTATATTATATATAATAATATATATATATTATAGTATATAATATATAATATATATATATATATATTATATATTTATATATATATATATATATATATATATATATATATATATATATGCTGAGGTTCTATATTTAGGGAATTTCAACCCACAGCACACTGAGTGGTTGGGCTCTGCTCATACTGATACGGATGAGAAAGAGGCTAAAATTATTCAGTATTGCTAACGATCTTTGACAGTTGATTATTGAACCTACACATACACCAGATCGCCCAAACTAATTCTCAAACACGCTTTACTTATGTTTCACCAATGCTCCTTCTCGCTATCAATAAACAATTTTCTCACCTATCTGTAGCTCTAGCCATAATCCTGTAGCTTTTAATTATAATACTTTCTCTCCAGCAGCTCAAGCATGCCCTAAGCGCCTTTTCTGGCACTTTAATTGAAATAATTGGGGGCATTGCACCTGTTCTTCACTAACTATTTTTGGAATGAATCCGACACTGACAAAATTCATGATGTTTCGGTGTTTGACTTAATGGTACGGTCCATAATAACGGATGTGATGAGTAGGTTCATTCCATCTTCAACTAAATTCTTTTCTCCTCAAATTTCATGGTTTAATAGCACTTGTTCTCCTGATATTCAAGATAAAAACAACGCTTATCGGGAATGGAAAAACTCACGTTCTCCTATCACTCTTGCAAATTTTCATTTAGCTCGGAATCGTTACAGGGATATTATTAAACAAACCAAGCGTGCTTGGTTCTCTTACTGCTAAATATTTCTGGCCTCTTTCGAAAAACAACTCTAACAACATCTGAAAATCTACCTTTCCCTCTCTTATTCTCCCTGGTGCATCTGTTGTTAATACTCTTTCTGAAAAGGCTAAACTTTTCAGACTCCTTTTTTTTAATCTTATTCCACCCTGGACGATTCTGGCAGCCTTCCTCCTACTCCTTCTCCTTTTAGGTGTCCTATGCCTCTGCCTGTGATTACATATGATCAGGTGCATTAAATCCTGAGATATATGATGGTCAGAAAGTCTAGTTGCCCGGATGGTATTCCTCTCCTTGTTTTGAGGGAGTTTGCTACTGACTGGCGCCTGTTCTCCTTCAACTCTATTCCCTATGCCTGAAGACTAATAATACTTTTCCTCAGTGCCGGAAGCAAGAAAAGATGTAACACTCTGAACTTTCTAACTATCGTCTTATACCTCTCACTTGCATTCTTTCTAAACTCCTTGAAACCCTCTTCAACTCATTTTATGGATCATCTAGAATCTTATTCCTTCCTTTTTGATCACCAGTATGGCTTCCGACGCTTGAGGTCAAATGGTGACATTCTTTTTCTATTTTACTGATTTACAGGTAGTCTCGAGTAGTTGCGCTTGACATATCGAAACCTTTAGATTAGATATGACACGAGTCACTACTCTCTATGCTACCTTCCAATGGGTTTCCTCCTGTTTTCTAACTCCTGTCTAGTTTTTTCTCAGATTTTTCCATATCGGCACTTGTTGATGGAGCTGCCACTTCCTCCTTTCCTATTAATTGTGGTGTTCCTCAAGGTTCTGTTCTATCTCCAACATTATTCCTACTTTTAATCAACAATCTTCTTAGCTGCACTTTTAACTCTGTTCATTTTTATGCTGATGGCTCATTCCATTCCTCCACTCCAGTGGTTCTTAACCAGAGAAGTCATGTGATCTTTCCAAGAAAGGTCAAGAAGAAAAACAACAATAATATTAAGGACATGCAAAGGTTTGAGTTGTGTATTTTCAAAGATGTTGTGTTGGTTGTGTGGAAGATTATTTTGAGTAGTTAATATGATTCAACAGATATTTTGAAGCGATGAAAATAACCATGTTTCCAATGCCCAAATTAAGTCATCGAGAAAGATCATGGGTCAGTTGCCTTGAGGCCTCTCTTCTAGTGTAAGATACTTACTGCTTTGTGGGACACCTTTCAAAATGAAAGTAGTAATGAAGGTTGTTGTCGTCGGCATAGGAGTGGATAGGTGATGAAGTAGTAGACAGAAGATCATTAATGAAAAGAAGTAAAAGATTAGGGAAAGAACAGAACCCTGAGGGAAATAATTTTTTATACCATATATTTGAAGGAAGAAAAGTGGCCGTTCACAATTGCTGCTATAGAACGACAGGAATAGAAATAAAAGGAAAGGCCAATGAAAAAGAATATATATATTATATATTATATATATTATATATATTATTTTATATATATATTATATATATATATATATATATATGATATATATATTATTATATATATATAATATTATTATTATATATATATATATATATACTATATATTATATTATATACATAGTTGTTAGTTGTTGCTCGTGCTGTTGGAGGTTGTTTCGAATGCTTTGGTCATCCAATGTGTCATTAATCGATGTTTGTTTAAAATTATTTTTAGTTTCACTGATTTTAATTTTAATGTGCCCTAGTGTTGTTTTAGTGTTCGTTTCTTACATTGTTTTACGTATTTGCCGCCTTTATGTAATTAATTAAATGAGAGTTTACTTGGAAAATTTTGCCATATTGGAATTTATTACATTAGTTGGTTTTATTTTTTTTTTTACTTTCATGTTTAATTATACAGATAATAATCTATAAGAACTAGGATTTTTAGTTGTATATTACCCTTTTTATTAATATAAGGTGTTTAAAGTTTAAATTTCCTTGGTTTTTAATGCAGGTTTTCACCACGTTAGGGTGTTTTTTACATTTAGCTTCTAGTTGTAACATTTGGTTTAAGTTATTTTTGTTGTCTGAGTGTGTGTGGGTATGTGTGTGCAGATTTAATTGTTTTAGGATTAGTATGTTAGATTGTGTAGTTTAAACTTTTTAGAATTTTCAAATTTCTGTAAAATACTTTTTAGCGTTTAAATTTCCTAAGGTTTACTTATACAAATTTAATTCTAATTAATTTAAGGAATATAAACTTTTGTTATTTAGGTTTAGTGCGTACGATTCATTTTTATCACGATTTCATCGTTTTATTTTCCTGTCTGTCTTTGGTTTTTGTTTTTTTTGTGTGTGCGGTGCGTGTGTGTGTATAGGCAGGTTTGCGTAGGTTCGCGGCTTTTCTATTGACTTCCACCAACATCCGCGGCTTAGAGCCCAAAACTCCTGCTTCCGTGAACACCCACCTTTCTAACTCTAACCCTAATCTTTATGCTCATGTCTGAGACTCAGCATGGCAAGGATTCATCCTCTAACTTCGTTAATGTATCCAACTACCACTTATTCATAAAGTTCCGTCAAAGGGTGAGTATGTGCTATGTTAACACCAACCCCAGCTCCTGATAACCACGTCTTCTGTGAATCTCGAATCTCCTAATTTCGATGTTTTATGCTTAAATCTTTCTCCCTTCTACTACAAACAAAAAAAAAAAAAAAAAATTAATCTTGGGTTCTTGGTTACTAACCTTACTAACCTTATTTTCACGGGCCTTTTTGAATATACTTACTACTTGCTCACGGACTGTTATATCTTCACATCCAAATACTGAGAGGTCTCTATTTAGGGGATTTCAATGTACACACACTGAAGGGTTGGGGTCCTCTCTTACCGATTTAGGGTGGGGATGAGGCCGAATCATTCAGCATTGTCAACGATCTGGAGCAACTATTAAAGAACCCACACACAATCCGGATCGTCCTAACCAATTTTTGAACACACTTGACCTATGTTCCACCACTAGTCCTTCTCTCTTAAACAATACACCACTTTCGCTCCTATCGGTAAAACTGACCACAACCTTTATAATCTCTTTATTTTAATACTTTCTCTCCACAGCTCCATCCTGCCCTATTCGTTTTTTCTGGCACTTTGATCGGGCCGATTGGGGCGCCTTGCGTTGCTTCTACGCCTAACTATAATTGGAAGGACTGCTTTGTCTCTGGTGACGCTTCGACTTATTCTGCCGATAGTGGAGGGGAGCGTAATCGCTTGACTGGGATGAGGCAGGTCATTCTTCTTCGACTAAATCCTTTCCCTTCCTCATAATCCATGGTTCGACGTGCGTTGTTCTCTGGCCATTAGAGCTAGAGACAGTGCGTATCGGGAGTGGAAAAATTCTCGTTCTCTATTCGCTCTTTGCTAATTGTCATTCTGCTAGAAATGTATGCAGGGATACTCTTCGACGAGAAACAGCGGCTTTAATCAACGAAAGTGCAGCAACCTTCACTTGGTTTCTCCTACTGGCAATCTTCTGGCTCTTGCAAAAAACATCCTAACCAAACTTCTGTAAATCTGTCTTCCTCCTCTTATTCGCTCTCATGGTTCTGTTGCTAATTCTCCAACTGAAAAGGGCCCAATCTCTTCGGCATGCCTATCCTTTTTCCTCTAACTCAAACCGCTGACGATTCTGGCGCTCATCCTCCTCCTTCCCTCTCAGGTGGTCCTATGCCATTGCCTGTGATTACAATTGATCAGGTGCATGGGGCTCCTGAAATCCACGAACGTTAGGAAGGCGGGTGGCCCCCGGATGGCATTCTCCCCGAGTTTTGAGGGAGTGTGCTTCCGTGCTATCCCGCCCCTCGTTCAAACTATATTCTCTATGTCTCAATACTACACTTACTCCCTCCAGGTATGGAAGCACGAACTAATGGTACCAACCAATATTCCGAAAAAAGGAGAACCGCTATGATCCGTTCTAACTATCGCCCTCATAGCTACTTACTTGTCGATTCTATCTAAAGATCTTTGAAACTCTTCTCACTCTCACTTCTTAGGATCATCTGGAATCTCAGATTCACTTCTTTTCGATACGCCAGTGTACGGCTTTCCGGCCGCTTGCAGAGGTCTACTGGGATATACTATTCCTATCTTACTGATTAATTGGCTTTTCACCGCCCTTAGGAACTACGGGGGAGACTTGCGTTTGGTGGCGCTTGACATATCCAAAGCATTATGACCCGGGCTATGGCACGCGTCACTTGCTCTCCACAGCTCCCTTCTTTGGGTGTCCTTCCTGTCTCTCTTGCGTACTATATGTCTAGTTTTCTTTCAAATCAGTCAATATCGGCTGTTGTTCGATGGCGGCGACTTATTATTCTTTTTCTGTCAATAGTAAGAAGTGTTCCTCAGGGTTCTGTTTCATCTTCTATTCTATTACTACTTATTCATTAATGATCTTCTCACCTGCAACTCTATCACATATTCACTCATATGCCGATATGACTCGACCCTATCATTCTTCAACTAACAATTTCAATTCTGCTCCTTCGTTTACTTCTAGAATTGCCTCTCGTCTTAAAATCTTTCCGATTCTATTCTCGCTCGAATTCTGATAGAATTTCCGGGATGGAAGGTCGTCATGACACCGTTGTGAAATTCAATATTCTTTAAAAAGTTTTAAATATTTTACAAAATTCCCTCTACTAAGACACCTTCTAACCTTTCCATCTCTTTCGGTCTCTCTCTCGTCTCTCCGGTTGACAATATAAATTCCTTGGCCTTAACAGAAACAAAAAAAATGTTTGAAAACCTCACATCACACGGTGCTAAGGGCGGCCTGTCAAGAACCTGGGAGTTCCTGTTTAGACTGCGAGACTCTTTTTCCTCTTCACAGTTATTCCAGTTATAACAAGGGTTCCATCCGCCCTTGTATGGAGTACTGCTTCATCATATCTGGGGGCTCAGGTTTCACCGGCTTTTGGATAGGGTCGGTCAAAGGCAAAAGGACTTATAAACTGTCCTGTACTTTATTCTAACAACTTGACCCTCTATCTTTGCGGCGCAGATGTTTGTGCTTTATCTCTTTTTCTAAAGGTACTCGTAGCGGCAAGTGCTCGAGTTAACTTTCCACTTGAGTTGCCAACACCTTATCAGACGGCCTCGTAGCAAGGAGGTGCTGTCGTCGGCACATGAGTTTTTGTAGTTGATGATCAGCACTCGACTAAAGTGTTCGCTGTCGGTGCATCCTTTATCGTGCCACTCTATTTCTGCAGGAATTCTCTTACCACATCTTCTGTAGTTTCGTACAAAAATGAAGTAGATTCACTTAAACTACTCGTTTTCCATTCATACTGCGTTACTATGCGTTAACCAATTTTTGTTTATTTTAACACCCTCCTTGAACTTAGGCTGTTGCGTGAAGCGGGTGGTGGAATAACTGTAAAAAAAATTTATATAGTATAGTATATAATATATATATATATAATATATCTATATATTAATATATTATTATATATAGTATATATTATATATATATATATATATATGGAAAAGTATGAGATGTGACTAACTTAATGAAGAGATTCATAAAACCAAGGATATGTTCTACATCAGAACTCAAATCCCATGAGCTGTTCAAATCATCTGTGAAATGGATATTATTTCTGTGGAATCAGGCTTTTTGCTTACTGGAAGGGTTTGAGAAAATGATTCTGTTGTGTATGAGAAAGAATTCTCTGTTGAATGCATCATTTTTACTTGAGGCATTGAAGATTGAGAATTGTGTTTAACACCTTGTCACAAAAATGTATTTAATAATTTTAGAAGCTCTTCAGCATATTTTTATTGTTCGTCTACGTATTCAACCCATAAGCATTTCCCAATATAGTTCATTTATTCCTACCTATCCCTATACTTAGATGGTGTGAACCCAAAAACCTATTAAACTTATTATCAACCTATTAATAATCACGATATGCCAACTAATCTTCGAAAATTCCAAATCAAAATATTTGATGTGTGTTTATATATTTTATATGGGAAACAAGAGAAGTTATCATTTTTATTCTACCTATTGAATTATTATGCTAGAAAATGACAAAAATAAAAGGAAAAATAAATGAGAAGACTATTTAGTTTAATAATTCAACTTTGGAGACTTTTTAAAATTATTCTAAGAAATTTAAAAATTTGTGCGCGCGTATTTTTTTCTAACGCTCGATTTTTATGTTTTGCTTTTAATCTGAAACAGACTCCCATCTTTTTGTAACATCAACGTCAAAAGCTATTTCTGAAGAAATGAAGATAACGGTATTTAAAATGTGTTTGCTTCCCTGTTTATATTTTTAAAGCGTAATAAAATGCGCGGAAAGAGACATAAGTTTTGTCTCGATCCAATTTCTTTGTACATTAACGCATCTTCTTTTATTTTAGGCAGAAACATTTTTATTTCAATCTTCTTTGTCGCTTTTGACGAGACGAAATAATAGATTGTTATCTTGTTTATACAAAAGGGAAGTAATTTCATCGCCACGACTCATCAAACTGCTTTTGTTTTTTTTGCTTACGTTTGGCAGATGCAGCAGAAGAAGACCTTCATTCTCGTTTCTCTTTCCACGCCAAACTGAGTGAGTGGAGACATTATATTTTTTAAGAGAGCTTTTCTATCTTCTTTTTATAGAGAAGAAAATTATTTAAAATTTGAGGCGAGTTCTTTATGAATGTTTTGCGGATATATCGACGTTTTATCTTGGACGAGACAATAAAACTTGTTCATAAAACAAAATAACACATTCTTAACGAGTTCCTTTTTTTCTTCTTTTTATGAAGACTTCACGAATAAATCTTTATGTTTAAAAGACTGCTAATAAAAGATAAACTTTATTAAATTTTATGTAAAATAAATCTAAAAAGAAAATCTTTTAAGAGTTCCATAAATTATGTTCCAATTACGTGACCAATTTTTTAAGTAATACTTCCAATATATATATACCTAGATACTGTATATATATATATATATATATATATATATATATATTAATATTATAATATATATCATATATATATATATATTATATTATATATTATATAAGTTATATATAGTATAATATATACCTAAAATACTGTATAAATATATATATATATATATATATATATATTATTATGAATATAATATATATATATATATATCATAATATATATATTATATTATATTAATATATATATTAAATAAATAGATGTATTATATATATATATATATCAGGATTCGGCTTAACAAATTCACCCAAAAAACCCGCTCTGACAAAAATAAAAATCCCAGCATTCAAGCTCTTTTTTTTTGTATTTATTTTTTTAAAATTTGTAAACCATTATTTTCACATGGGAGAGGACATTTTTAAAAAATTATAATACTGCAAATAAAAACTATATTAATGTATTCAGCATCTAGTGCAGCCTAGTTGCATTATTATTCAAGATTTTCACTGATATACCTTTTAGATATTTGAAATATATAGGAATTTAACAATTTACTTTCCAAATTTTACTACAAATGAATGTATCTGTTATTGGTATTGGCTAGAAGATTATAACTAATATTACTTATTACAATAACTAAATAAAAAACTTTTCAGCAAATAATGTAAAAATTCTTTCCACTTCTTTTTTATAAATTTAGCTAAAACATAATAATTGTATGAATATTCCATTATTTTATTCATAGTATGCAATCTAGCTATGAAACAATTTGTAAAATCAGATTAAAGTTAGTCAGTGAATGCATCACAATTTCCCATTATTAGTAACTATCTGACTGTCTTAAATATCTTTATATCCCTATAAGTTTTAGCGCTTTTTCTGACTCAAGTCTATTTCAAACTTTTGACCAAACAAGACCACAAGTAGAAAAAATTCTTTCAATTGACCTAGAACTTGTTGGGCATGAATGTAAAAAAGCCAAAAACTGGCAAAACCAATCTGATATATTTTAATCAGTTTATTTTTTCATATTAATATGCATAATATTTCACCATTTATCAGAGCTTAACTTTGACAGATGTGATTCTTTGAACATATGGGCTGGGAATGCAGTTTAATATTTCAACCTGTAAGTCATTAGTCCATTAAGGCATTCAGGATAATTTTCAAAATAAATTAATTTAGTGATTTCAGTCAATTGACCTAAATGCTACAATTACTGATTAATTTTAAAATAAGTTTAGTTCTAGTTTTGAATGAAAATCAATGCAATTACAAAATTACATTAAACAATTTAACTTGAGGGCTGTGAGTGACTGCAAGTTTGAGTTTTAAAAATTGTTGTTGCCTGTTAGCCAGTTATTCAGTCCTATCGTGCTTAGCCGATGGAACCAATCACCTAGTTTCAGTTTTTTTATTTTTTATTTTTTATTGATAAACCCAGCTTTCTTAAAATGCCTGGGCAAAATCAGTAAAAAACCATCAATTTCACACACACACACACTCACCTACACACACACCACACACAACACACACACACACACACACAACACACGATATATATATATATATATATATATATATATATATATATATAATATATATATATATATTATATATATATATTATATATATATATTATATAATATATATATTATTATATATATATATATTATTATAATAATATATACATATATATTATGTTATTTATTATATATATTATATATATATATATATATATATATAATATATATATATCTATAATACTTATATATATATATATATATATATAATTATATATATATATATATATGATATATATATATTATATTATATATATTTATATATATATTATATATATATATTATATATATAATATTATAGTATATATTAAAGTATATATATATATATTATATATATATATATATATATTAATTAATTATACTATATTATTATATATATTAAATACTATATTATATATATATAATATTAATATATATATATATATAAATATATATATATATATATATATATATATATAATATATTATATGGATTTGTTAAGTACCAAGTAAGTTCACGTATTTAACAAAATTTAAAGGCATACACAACAGTCTATGTATAAGTGCCACTAAATTACATAAACTCTATATACTATATATATATATATATATATATATATATATTATCATATAATATATTATAATATATATATATATAATAATCATATATATATATATATAATATATATATAATAGTAATTATATATTACGTAGCACCTCGCAAGTAAGGGCACTCTTAACGGCGTTTCGCAATAACGGCGCTCTTACTTAACTACTCAGTGTTGTGCGGAAGGAAACGCTCGCCCGCCCAACGCGAACAGACGCTATCGCCAAAATTCAGTAGATACAAACTTTGAAAGGATCGTCAAAAGATAATGCTGGTCATAACAAAATGCCATTGCTGTTATAAGCAACTTCTGATTCAGCAGAAGATAGAGGCACTCTATCGAGACACACTTCTTTGTTTTCATTCGTTCATAGAACAACCATGCGCACACCATCCACTTGAAGCGTCTTGGCATGCCAATCAACCTTAGTTCTACCACCAACTACAGTCACTGATCACCGTTTGGCAAAGCGAAGGCGGTTGTTTGTTAATTCAAGAATGATGAGAGTTAGCCATCCATTGTAACGGTCGGACGAAAATGTGCCTCCTCAGAATGGAAATAATTTGTACGTTATAATGGTATTGCATTCTTTCTATAGTGAGTAATTAAGTGTTTGAAAGTTCTACTCGACAGTTAAAGGCAAACTTACGTGATAATTTTCTTTCATTCATATGTATAGTTAGGTTAGTGTATAATGGCACACTTATATACGATTAGTAGCATACAATTACGCTAGTTTTGCTTGCAGGCACTCGCGAGATACAAAAAACTCTTAATTCACTTTACCGGCAGTTTTTTCACATCAACGGCGAGGGTCCGGTCCCAATTACGCCGTTATATTGCCAATCACTCTTCAATAATAAAATAAATACTTTGTAGCTATATATATAAATAACAAATATAAATCTGCATAATTTATTTAAATATATATTATATATATATTATATATATATATATATATAATATCATATTATATATATATATATGTATATATAAGTATAAGTATATGTGTGTATATATATGTGTGTGTGTGTGTGATGTGTCTGTAGTGTGTTAATTCTTCTAAAATTTAAATATCACTGAATTTCTACAGTGTACACATACCGTATATATATATTTTTTCTCCAAATCTCCCCATTTTACTGGGTTTTTGACCATAAAATAAACCAACTCAGGTGGATAGGTGGGCAGCTCATCGGGGGGGAGGGGTATCCTAGTTTCTAGGTAACGGCTACTATTCTATAAGGAGCTAACTTATTAGCTTCCTAGAGCTCCAAATTATATTTTATATTACTTGTATATATTACTTAATTACTTTACTTAAGATATTCCTGTTATTTCATTACTGATCCAATAACCTGTGACACATTGCAAACAGTCGTACTTTATATACAATTGTCTATCACCAATGAGCTGATGACAATTTAACATCAGCCAGTGGGAATTGGCCAATGTCTGTTACTAAAATATAAGTTTAATTTGTAAATTTTATATAGGTATTTATTAATTTATTTGTCAAATAATACTGAAATGATATTATTACAAAAAAAATTGTTTTAATTATTGATGATTTTACTTTTTCCTCAAAAATAAAAATTTTAAAAAAGCCCCAAAGAAGCCCAATAAATCTCAATAAAACCCAAAAAAGCCCAAATAAAACCAAAAAAGCCCCCAAAAAAAACCACTGGGAGGGATTTTTGGTACATCCCCTATATATATATATATATATATATATATATATATATTATATATATAAATATATATATATATAATAATATAATATAGATATATATAATATACTCTATATATATATATAGTATTATAATATATATATATATTATAATATATAATATTAGGTCTCCTTTGGTTGGAAAAGGCCCGAAGACTGTCAAATTTCACCATAGTTACTGGAAATTCCCAAACCAGTTCAAATTAAAGGAAGAAATATCCCAGTACATAACATTTGTACTTGAGCAAGTAAAAGAAAGTTGGGTAAAATAAATAAATAGATGTATTTCAAATTTTACCAGTGAAGTACATGTAAGATTGAACCTAATAGTTAAGACTGAGGTCAAGAGGTGGACAGCGAACCTATTAGTTAAGACTGAGGTCAAGAGGTGGACAGAGAAAGGATTAGATTGTGTAGAAAGACCTATCGTTCTAGTCCTTCTTAATGGAGGATGTATCAGGCTGAAGAGTTGAGAAAAGCAGCGCCTTTTGTAATAGCGATAGTATGACGGTAGTGACGTAGCAATTCTTCTGATAGAAAGAAACAGTAAGAGTTATTCAGAGTAGGAGATGTATAATACGAAGGGAAACCCTAGACTCCACCTTTTCAAAGAGAGATGTGTGACTGAATCACTCCAGATGTGTGAGTAGAGCAAAACCCCTATAAAGTGTAGGCAATTGGTGTGGCGTGAAAAAAATCTGAAGTCGCCTCACAACACCCAACCTCTTAGAAGTTTGTAAACAAAGAGAAGTAATGTGATCCTTCCACGGTAGAGCGACGGAGTCGCATGGCAAGGTCGCGGGTTCGAATCCTAGTTCGGACTCCTGGTAGAAATTACCTAGGGAAGTTCCCAGAATAGGGGCTATGCTGTGAGGTGTGAACTTTTTATAAAAAAAAAAAAAAAATTAAGTTTATGAGAAAAAATAACATTAAGAAGGTTTGAGAAGTGTTTTGAAGACGTTAAAGTTGTGTGCAACATGTTGAGTAAAAATATGAAGCAGTTGCACTCTTGAGGCATTTTCAAAACAAATTTGTTCTCCATGCCATAATAAGAAAATCGATATTATATATATATATATATATATATATTATATATATTATTATATATTATATGAAGAAGAGTTAATATTATATATATTATTACATAAAAAGATATATGAGTATATTATTATTATTACATATATATAATACATATATATATTATTATTATTATATATATTATTGATATATTATTATTATACATATTATTATATTATTATTATATATATATATATATATATATTATATGATATTATTATTATTATTATTATTATTATTATTATTATTATTATTATTAGTTATATACATATATATATGAGTTATTATATATTATATATATTATTATTATTATTATATTATTATTATTATTATTATTATATTATTTCTATATATATATATATATATATATATATATATATATAGTTATATATATATATATATATATATATATATATATATATATATATATTTATATTATATATATATATATATATATATACTGTTTAATAATCACTTTTTAAAATTCAATAAAGTGTTTAACTAAAAAACAAGAAATAGTTACAGTAAAATATTTTTTTTTCCGTACTTACAAATTTAGGTTTTTAAATCTTTTAAGAGAAATGTTTTTCGAAAAAAAATGTCATTTTACTATTTTCTTTTTTAAATTTGACTCAATACTTCTTTCTATTTTTGATTCCAAACTTTAATTGAAAGAAAGCTTAAAAGATTCTTTTAACACAATTTTAAAGATCTTTATCAGTCGGAGGCATTTTAACACAATAACAACAACAGCAATAACAGTAATAATAATAACAATAATAATAATAATAATAATAATAATAATAATAATAATAATAAAAATAATAATAATAATAATAATAATAATAATAATAATAATAATAATGATAATAATAATAATAATAATATAATAATAATAAAAATATAATAATAATAATAATAAATATAACAATAATAATAATAATAATAATAATAATAATAATAATAATAATAATAATAATAATAATAATAATAATAATAATAATAATAATAATAATAATAATAATAATAATGATAATAATAATAATAATAATAATAATAATAATAATAATAATAATAATAATAATAATTAATAATAATAATAATAATAATAATATTGTAATTTTAACAATAAAAATAACTCTCTCTTTTTTCCTATTGATGGAATAAAAGTTTTTGAGTTGATTTTAATTAAAGTTTTTTTGTATTGAGAAACTTTGGTATTTGAAGAAGGAAACACGTGACTTCTTTCTTAAAACTTTCCCTTCGTACATTAGCTACTTTTCTTCAATAATTTTCTTTCACGGTTGCGAAATTCAAAATAAATTATATATATATATATATATATATATATATATAAATAGTTGCATAGAAGTTATATATATATATATATATATATATATATAAAAAGAGCATATAAAAGAGTATATATATATATACATATATATATATATATATATATATATATATATATATATATATATATAAGTATTTATATATATATATATATATATATATATATATATATATATATATATATATATATATATATATATATATAGCATGCCATATTATATACATATAT
>JABUQX010046286.1:7500-12500 GCA_015478945.1 Trachelipus rathkii | reverse complement strand
GACAGACGGAATAAAAAGAGGTAATAGAACCGAAGAAGAGAAATAAATAAGTGAATAAAATAAAACCAAAAAAAACATTCACCTTTTTATGTAGACTCATTACCAATAAGAATATATTTAAAAATATCAGAAAAAAAGACAAATCACTACGGAATGAGCTACCAACTCATCTTCACCATTTCATGCTACCTAACACGCATATATATATATATAGTATATATATTATATATATATATATAATATATATATAATAATATATATTATATATATTTAGTATATGTATATATAAATATACTATATATATATATAGTATATGTATATATATAGTTATATATAATTATATATATATTCTATGAGGATATAATGGATATTAATATAATATACGTAAGTAGCGGTATTATAGTTTTATATATATACTATTATTATATATATATATATATATGTATTATATTATTATTAATATATATTATATACTATATATAATATATGATATTATATATCATCGTATATATATTATAGTATATATATTAATTATATAACTATAGTAGTATATACGCTTATATATATAGTATTTATATATATATATATATCAGTATATTAGAGATACTATATATATATAAGTAAGTATATAATATATTTTATATATATACATATTATACTATATATATACTATATATATATATATACTAGTATACTATATATTATATAACTATACTTATAATATTCATGATATAGTATTAATATAATATATATACTATATATAATATCATATATATATAATTATCGACTATATATATATATGGTAATATAATATATTATATATAGTATATATATAGTTATATTGACTTTATATTATATATATATACCATAATAGCTAGTATATATATATATACTTATATCTATATATATATTACGTATAAAGTATATATATATATATGATATATAAGTAATAGCATGTATATGACATATAATTATATATAGTACTTATGTAGTATTTCATAGTCATATGACACGTAATTATATACGCATAATAATATATAATATATATACTAATATATTAACCTATAGTAGTCTAGTACTAATAGTAACGTATAATAAATATAATATATATTATAATATATATATATATATATATATATATATATATATATTATAATATATATTATATATATTAATATATAAATAAATATATATATTATATATTATATATAGTAGTATATATATATATAATATATATATATATTATAATATATATTATTAGTAATTATATATATAATATATAATAGATATATATATATTATGTGTAAATAATAGCTATGATCGCTATTAAATAATATTTATTTATACAATTTGCCCTTTAGTTTTATATATAGTATTATATATATATATATATATGATATTAATATATATATTATACGTATATATATATAGGTTATATATATATATATATATAGTATATATATATATATATTAATATATAGTATACTATATTATATATATTTTATAAATATAATTTAATTATACAATTTGCCTTTAGTTTATATATATATATAGTATATATATATTATATATAATATAGTATATATATATATAACTATATATATAATTAGGTATATATATATATATATATAATATATTATATATATATATATATCATAATATATATATATTATATATTATTTATATATATATATATTATATATTATTGATATAATATATTATATATTATATATATTTACTATATATAAGGTTTATGTACCTATGAGTTAGGTAGGCTCTATAGTATATTATAGGGTTAGAACTTGACTAAGTTGGTGGCTTTTCTTTATGAGGCAAGCACCTATATAAGAGGATGGTAAATTTGAAATTCATATTTGAGTTGATGCTTTTATTTAACATAAAATGAGATATTCCAATAAAAGTAATGAAATGAGAAAAGTCCCTCTGTTGAGTATACTCCTCTCTTAGGCGAATTGGGTAGTCACAGCCTTTCCAGGCGGTTCTCCATACTTTTTGTGCGACGAATTTGTGTTTGCGAATCGAAATTCGAGTCGCAGCCTTTCCCTTGAAGTTATCTCTCTTGCCGGGAGGATTTTCTTGGAGAGAGTATCTTGAGTGAGATTTTCTTCTGAATTCTTAATAATTTGATCTGACTGAAGAGTATCTCAAAAGGACGAGTTTTTATATATATTTTCACTTTGACTTATGCTAAAATTTTGCTCGCGCAATCTTTAGGCATAAGTACGAACATAGAATTAAATTTTTTAGCAAAGTATAATGGAGTGCTAACATTACTTCTGCGCTAAACACCGGAGTGAGAAAGTATGGTTATAATGAATATACAGAAATAATAACTAAAAACAAATAGTTATACTTTCAAATGCAAACGAATATCTAATTATGTCCGAAGAACATAAGTAGACATATAAACATTTGAAGGCAAAAATATAATATACAAGAAATGTAAATATTCAATACGAGCATAACTGGTTACATTACGAAGATCTAAACATATATACAAATATTTGAATACATAAAAATAACAATATATGTTATATATAGGCAGAAAATAAAGGGTCAATTTAAACCATAAGCATATTTTGGTTATACTCCGTTAGATATAAACAAACTTACAAACATTTAAATGCAAAATATTTATACATAATTATGGATATGAAACAATTAAATTATTCACAAGTTAATTAAATAGGCCAAATCGATCGAACCGTTGAATCCAGGGAAGGTCTTAGTATAAGGCGTTTCTAATGTAAATCCATGATTTGATCAATGAGGGCAACGTAAATAGTTTTAAAGCTGTAGTTACCGAGAGAAACATTGCTTACATATGTCAGGAGACGAAGTTTCCTTGAAATGTAGGTCTTTATTTGAAAAATTTCTTCATGCATAAAAGGGAGAGGTCACAGAACCATTTAGAATTCGAAAAGGGATCAAAGTTCGTAGTGGAATCCAAATAGATTTTCTGCCCATAATCCAAAGCGTTGGAAATGATGAAAGAAATCCATACGAGAAACATTGCTTGACATATGTAGAGACGAAGTTGCTTGAAGTTTAGGTCCTTTATTTGAAAAAAAATCTTCATACATAAAAGGGAGAGGTCACAGAACCATTTAGAATTCGAAAAGGAATCAAAGTTCGTAGTGGAATCCAAAAATGAGTTTCTGCCCATAATCAAACTTGAATGATGAAAGAAATCCATACCGAAAAGGAAGTTTGCTATGTCTAGCGATGAATCTTCGAACTGTGATAGTTGTGAAAAGGTGAAGACATAATCCAAAATTTATTAAAAATGAAAATTGAAGTTCGTATTGATGTTCATTTGCTTGAGTCATCTTCTCGGAGTGTTCTGATTGGGACATTTTTATAGTATTATTTTAGATGTTTTGTCTTTTTCAATTCATTTTGTTTTCAGAAGGCATTGATTGAAATGTTCTGGGTGTTCTACTCAGGGCTCACCAATTATATCGGGATGTACTTGCTAAGATTGTTTGCCCGTTCTTATTATGAGCAAGCACCCATATAAAGGATGGTAAATTTAAAAATCCCATATTTGAGTTGAATGCTTTTTAACCATAAAATGAAGATATTCAATAAAAGTAATGAAATAAAAAAGTCCCCCTTCTGTTGAGATACTCTCTCTTCTAGGCGAATTGGTAGTCACAGCCCTTTTCCAGCGCGTTCTCCATCCTTTTTTGCGCGACGATTTGTGTTTGCGATCGAAATTCGAGTCGCAGCCTTTTCCTTGAAGTTTATCGCTCTTGCCGGGAGGATTTCTGGAGAGAGTATCTTGAGTGAGATTTTCTTCTGATTCTTAATAATTTGAATCGTGACTGAAAGTATCTCAAAAGAACGAGTTTATATATATTTTCACTTTGACTTATGCTAAAATTTTGCTCGCGCAATTCTTAGCATAAGTACGAACATAAATTAAAATTTTTTACAAAGTTATAATGGAGTTATATATTATATATATCATATATATATATATATATAATATATATATATATATATATATATATATATTAAGCATTTAATGTCGGATAAAATATAATTATTTTAATTATTAAAGTAGTTAAACTGTTTTAAATTATATTTTTTAAATTTTATTAATTAAATTCTTTGGATTGCTTGAATAATGTCAAAAATTACCTTTACAAATGAATGAGTATTAGTTTTATAAATTAACAAGTGACAATTTCTAAATTTTTATTTCTCTGCGTAATATATACATATACTGTATATATATATATTAATATATATATATATATATATATATATATATATATTTATGTATATATATATAGTATATATATATATATATATATATATATATATATATATATATATATATATATATATATATTATATATATATATATATATATATATATATATATATATATAATATATATTAAATATATATATACGTATATATATATATAGTATATATAATATATATTAATGTATATATATACGTATATATATATATATATATATATATATATATATATATATATATATATATATATATATATATTAAGTATAAAATTGTATATATTATATATATATATATATATTTATATATATAATTATATATTATATATAATATATATATATATATATTTTATATATTGTATATATATATATATATATATATATATTTATATATATATATATATATATATAATATATATATATATATATTAGTATATATATATATATATATACTATTATATATATATATATATAATATATAGTATATATATATATATTAATATATAATATATATATATATATATATTATATATATATATCTATATATATTATACTATAATATATATATATATTATATTTATATATATAATATATATATATATATATATATATATATATATTAAGGGTAAGCAGCATGATGTGATAAGTCATAGAAATCTCATTAGGTTTTGAGAATATTGCACAAAATTATTTAAATATGAGCGTGCG
>JABUQX010046285.1:0-32500 GCA_015478945.1 Trachelipus rathkii | reverse complement strand
AAGAATTCTTAATAAGTAAACTATATTTTCATTTTTTAAAAAGGTGCGGAACAAAAGAGCGGAAACTTTTTTTGATCCGCACGTGCAAGTCCGCTAATTTCCTGGCGACTCCGCACCTCCGCTAGTCCGCACCTATTCTGGTAGTCCGCTCGGAGCGGACTAGCGGACTAGCGGACTGTGGAAGTGCCCACCTCCGGATATTACATATTATTATTATTATATATGATATATATATATATATATATATATATACATATTATTATTATTATTATATATATATTATATATATTAATATTATTATTATATTATTATTATATATAAACTGATACATTTATATCTATATACTATTGTTATATTATTGTTATATATATCTTTTATCTATTTATTATTATATTATTATATATATATATATATATATATATATATATTATTATTATTATTATTACATATATTATTATTAGTTATATTATACTTCTTCGTATCTTATAAGATATATATATTAAATATTATTATTGTATATATTAGTAGTTAATATTATTATTATTATTTTTATTAAATATATTATATTATTCTTATTATTATTATATTTTATATATCTCTAAATTTTTCGGATGATAGATATATATATATATATATATTATTATATTATTATCCAATATATATATATATATTATATTAATATATATATATATATATATATATATATATATATATATATATATATATATATATATATATATATATATATATATATATATATATATATATATATATATATATAAGTAGTATTGTGCCCCGGTTTGGGATCCCACAGCTTTTTCTCAAAAAGTATAAGAGTTATAGGTCTGAAACTTGGAATATAATCTATATATGGGATAAGGACGAATCCGTGTAATTTTCAAGTCTGTAGGATGTATATAGAGGGTGGTCACCCCCGAGGGTGGACGCCGATATTGCGCTTGCCTTTGTTGCTTGAGTTGAGTGGATGAGTTTAGGCCTAACGAGCGTTTGGGCGACCGACCATTTGGAGGTCAAACAGACCGAAGGTCTGTTTGACCGACAGACACAGACAGAGCGCGCGTGCGCATACACATACACATTATTATTATTATTATTACATCGAAGATTCGATTTCCGAAGGAAATCGAATCTGAGTCGAAAAACGATTCCTGTAAGGAATCGTTTTTTACGCACTCGGATTCTGTATTCCGCATCCGGTTCTGAGTCTGATATATATCTACATGGGTTAGAGTTAACGTATCGCTTTCAAACTTGGTATATGTTCTATGAAGGTGATAAACTGATCCCCCGCGAGTTTTGGTGACCGTAGGTCACCCCTAAGGGGGTGCTGCTCCAAGGTCAAATTCGTCCTGAAAACCCTGTTAGGCTTAACGTATCGGGCTAAAATTTGGATGTGAGTTATATGATGACGCAATCTCGTCGGAGACGAGATTACGTTCCTCTGCGTCCCTCCGTAAGGGGGGAGCGCTGCCCCAACAAAAAAAAAAAAAATTAAAATGATTGTAGAAGACCGAAACTTGAGGCTGGGTTGAGGATCGGAGTCGGAGAGACGGAGTTGAGCCGGAGTCGGATTCGGAGACGGGGAGTCGAGTTGGAGTCGGATTCGTCCAGGGACCCCACCGGAGGGGGGTCCCCCTTTGAAAATAGAAGAAGAAATGCATGGAATGCAAAACAGAGGAGGAGAAGAAGGAAGAAGAAGAAAAGGAGGAGGAAAGGAGGAAGGGGAAGAAGAATGAAGAATGAGGAGGAGTCTGAGAAGGATTCATCAGAGTTGGTAGTGGCACCGGGTGCTGGAGCCGATGCGGTGCCGTGTTAATAAACAGTCGTATAACAACAAGGTTGGTGTCTTTTATATATGTTATTGGATCGGTAGATTTCGAAAATAATGGTCAGAACCATCAAGAAAAATAAATAAATAAATAAATAAATAAATAAAATTTTCACATTTTATGTTTATAACTTCACAAATTTACTGCTTTTACATGCCCCAAAGCAGCAAATCACCAAATCAGCCCAGTTCTCCTATCACCCTCCTGACCATCTGTGATCCATTGATCTATTGATTAAGGTCACATTTTGACAATTTGGATAAACATAACATAAAATCAAGTTCTTTATAAAAATCAGACAATATATGCTGACGTAACAACAAAGTTTTCACATTAATAAAGCTTACTTTAGCATCATCTGAACTAAGAAAATAATGTACAACGACAAACTTAACTCATTTAAACAGGAATAAACGGTCAACATTAACAAAGTTCCATAACAACACCAGTAAAGCAACTAACATAGCATACAAAAACGTATCTTCAAGCATATCTTTAACATAACAATGTTAATTTACACTGACATGGCAATATTTAACTAAAATTTACTAAAACCTTGTGTAATTATCATAGACCGTAGAAAGTATGCTAACGTAACAAAGCTCTATTAATAAAGCTAACATGATGTAACATGAACTAAGAATATAATATACAACGACAAACCTGACACATCTTAGGTAAGAATAAACAGCTAACATTAACAAAGATCCACACTTAACATCAGTAAAGTAACTAACAAAACTCACAAAAAAAAAAAAAAAAAACACATACCGTTCATGCTTTATCAAACATATCTCCAACATGAAATGTTAATGTTAATTTTACATTAACATAGTAATAATTAACAAAAATTTATCATAACCTAACCAGCATAATTAAGGTAAAGACAAACAAAGTAAAGTTTTACTCTCTGTAAAGTTAAACTATGAACATTACACTTAACACACACACACGACACACGGGACATCACACACACACACAACAGCCAGACGAACAGCCATCATCAATAATGTAGTCAATAAATCGAACATACGAGGAAGTAAAACAAGTTTTCATTGTATTTTATAACATATAATTTTCAATGTGGTTATATAAATACATAAAACATATAAATACATAAAAATATAAGTTTATTTATAATTCATCTGATCAGCGAACATAGGATTCAAGTTGGGTACGTATATCTCTCTAAGAATATAATATCCATCGACAAACCTGACACATCTTAAGCAAGAATAAACTGCTAACATTAACAAAGATCGATTCAACAGCACTCATTCTCTCATACAAGAGAGAAGTAAACTCATCCAAGCTGATAGTTATTAAAGCATTTCTGTATACAGCATTATAGGGGAAACCACATGTTTCGGTGTAAATATCGTAGATTACACCGTGAGCTATACGTATTAAGTCATCGAGTATGTCAACATCGTTAAGATGCGATGTTAATTCGTTTTTTATTTTAAGCAACGCTGTAATATTTTCAGGTGTTCGAACTGTGAAACCTATACATGTGCGATAGAAGGTCACACAATCGACGGGTTTCCAATATTGGCGTACCTCAAGGGTTTTAATATTGTCACACGACGAGAACACTACGTCTATTCTATTAGAACCACTTATGTTGTCTTCCCTGTTAGATATTTCACTAAACGTTGATCTCTCGGATAACAAACACTTATCCTCTACCCATGTAGCAGCGATGTCGATAATCTTGATGAACCCATCAGCACAAACGAATAAAGGTCTATTATTTGACCCTTTGGTAGAAATACAAGCAACGTAACGACTGCCATTTGGTTTACGATTAAATATAAATGACACATCATTGGGAATAACGAAACTCCTTGTGAAGATATCAACAACAGACGTGGAGATGCGGGGAGATGTCATCGTACCAGTACAGCGAAAAAATGTCCTACTGACGGAAATCGTATGCGTAAACAACCCTTATAGGTAATGAGATTCTTTCTTTCAGCCAATCAGAAGAAAGTAAACAAGAATACAACGCACAAACGAACCATAGCTCAAAAGGGTATATATTCTCGCTAGCAACAACAACAACAACAACAACAACAACAACAACAACAACAACAACAACAACAACAACAACAACAATAACATAGTACAAAAATAAGTTCTTTATATACCAACCAACGAATATATGCTAACGTAACATTGTTTTCACGTTAATAAAGCTAACATAGCTTTACCAGAACTAAGAATATATTGCACAATAACAAAATCTAAACACCTTACACACGAATAAACAACTAACATTAACAAAGTTCCATACTTAACAGCAATAAAGTACCTAGCCCAGCGTACAAGACGTAACCTATTCACACTTTTTCAAGCATATCTCTAACATATCGTTGGTAATTTTACATTAACACTATTGATTTACGTAGCATATCATTTCGACAACACAGCACAAAATAGCCTTGCAACCAGCGAATAGGTTAACACAATAATGTTTCAATAATAATAAAGCAATATAGCATCATATGAACTAAGAAAATAATGTACAACGACAAACTTAACACAACTTACGCACTAATAAACAGTTAACATTAATAAAGTTCCACACTTAAACACCTGTAAAGTAACTAGCATTGCATACAAAACGTAACCCATTCATACCCTTTAGCCAAGTTCTATATATACCGGCCCACGAAGATATGTTACGGAACAAAGTTTTAGTTTTAATAAAGTTAACATGTCATACCGAACTGTTATCAGGGCTAACAGAACTCAATATATTATGAAGAATGCTAACAGTCGTGTGCACATTTCACCATTTAGCGCAGCCAGCAGCAAAGCCGTATTATCTACAGTCTCATCAGTGCAGACATCCACCAGATGCCACGTCTGAACCACTGTCTTCACCAGCAACAGCCTGCTGAGCGCGATCATCACTTGACCTGCCGGCCAACGTAGCATTATCTAGGGCAAACCCAACATACTGTCTTAACTCCAGGCTCATGCGCCACCACGTTGGTCGCGGCCAACTACAAAAATCATCATTCAACAGTGCAACATAGCCTAGCGTATGACACCGCGCCCCTGGCTTATCAACGATAAGCACGGTCATATAATACGAAATGTTCATCTTTCCAGCATTTCTGCAAACAGGCCACACGGCCCAACAAATTCCCAAAAAGAGAGCCCTGAACTAGCGATATCCATCAAAAGTACCGTCTGAGCATGGTCACAGCTTGGTTATGAATAAGCGTGACACAGCAAATTCAAACCCAACATAACAACAAACGCAATATTTAACACACGCCACAGTACACCCACAAAACCATCATTCTCAGTACAATGTCATAGTAATATTTTGCATGTTTCAACTTTAAATAAAACAGTTATTGGTCCAAGAGACGGCTCTTTGATAAATTAATGATGATCTTGAGGTCACCTGAGGGGTGTAAGCGGTTTTACCTCCTCCGGTAAGGTTCAGCCCGGCTGAGACCTAAACCCGCTTACACCGCTTCGGGGTGATCCCACCTCAGGATTCACACCCTTTCAATGGGTGCATCCCATTGTTTTTTCTTTGGGAGGGATGTTGCTTTAGATACTCTTGGTTAATGAAAGCTGTTTATTCGTAAGTTAGGTACGTTATGTTAAAATATTACTATGACTGTGTGAAATTAACACTGATTTGTTGGAGAAATGATGAGTTTTGTAAGATATTACTGTGTTAACTGGCGATGATATGTTAGAAACGTGAGGCTATGTTAAGATTTTGTTGAGTAATGTTAGGTTTGTCCGAGAATTTTGCTAATGTCTACGCTTATTCATAGCTCAAATGATGTTATACTCAAGACGAGTGACACTTTGATGAAGATAGTGTCAATTCATAGTTCAAGATGCATGTATCTTTGATAGATTGGCCACTTTTTTAAGGGAATTTGTTAGATAATACGTCTTTACCTGTTGCTGAAATGCTGGAAAAGTGGGAACATTTCGAGTATTGTATGACCTGTTAGCTACTTTATCGTTGATAAGTAGGGAATTTTCAGGATGTTAGCGGATTATTCATACGCTAGGTATGTTAGCACTGATTTGTTGGAGAAATGATGAGTTTTTGTAAGATATTACTGTTAACTGACGATGGTGTGTTAGAAACATGAGCCTGGGTTAAGTTTTTTGTTGAGTAATGTTAGGGTTTGGCCCTAGACTGACAATGCCTACGTTTATTCATAGGTCAAATGATGTTATACTCGAAACGAATGACACTTTGATGAAGATAGTGTCAATTCGTAGTTCAAGATGGTGGCATCTTTGATAGATTGGTCACTTTGTTAAGGGATTTTGTTAGATAATACGGCTTTATCTGTTGCTAATATGCTCGAAAAGTGGGAACATATCGAGTATTGTATGACCTGTTAGCTACTTTACCTTTGATAAGTAGGGAATTTTCAGGATGTTAGCTGATTATTCATGCGTGAGGTATGTTAGGTTTGCAATTGTACATTATATTCTTAGTTCAGGTTATGACATGTTAGCTTTATTGAAGCTAAAACTTTGTTCCGTAAGCATATCTTCGTGGGCCAGTATATATAGAACTTATTAAAAAGTATGAATAGGTTACGTTTTGTATGCAATGCTAGTTACTTTACAGGTGTTAAGTGTGGAACTTTGTTAATGTTAACTGTTTATTAGTGCGTAAGTTGTGTTAAGTTTGTCGTTGTACATTATTTTCTTAGTTCATATGATGCTATGTTAGCTTTATTATTGTGAAAACATTGTAATGTTAACCTATATTCGCTGGTTAGTATATAAAGAACTCATTTTTGTGCTATGTTTATCCGAAATGATACTCGAAATGCTACGTAAATCAATAGTGTTAATGTAAAATTACCAACGATATGTTAGAGATATGCTTGAAAAAGTGTGAATAGGTTACGTCTTGTACGCTGGGCTAGGTACTTTATTGCTGTTAAGTATGGAACTTTGTTAATGTTAGTTGTTTATTCTGTGTGTAAGGTGTGTTAGATTTTGTTATTGTACAGTATATTCTTAGTCCTGGTAGTTATGTTAGCTTATTAACGTGAAAACAATGTTACGTTAGCATATATTCTTTGGATATAAAGAACTTATTTTTGTACTATGTTGTTGTTGTTGTTGTTGTTGTTGTTGTTGTTGTTGTTGTTGTTGTTGTTGCTGTTGTTGTTGTCTAGCGAGAATATATACCCTTTTGAACTGATATGGTTCGTTTGTGTGTTGTATTCTTGTTTACTTTCTTCTGATTGGCTGAAAGAAAGAATCTCATTACCTATAAGGGTTGTTTACGCATACGATTTCCGTCAGTAGGACATATTTCGCTGTACTGGTACGATGACATCTCCCCGCATCTCCACGTCTGTTGTTGATATCTTCACAAGGAGCTTCGTTATTCCCAATGATGTGTCATTTATATTTAATCGTAAACCAAATGGCAGTCGTTACGTTGCTTGTATTTCTGCCAAAGGGTCAAATAATAGACCTTTATTCGTTTGTGCTGATGGGTTCATCAAGATTATCGACATCGCTGCTACATGGGTAGAGGATAAGTGTTTGTTATCCGAGAGATCAACGTTTAGTGAAATATCTAACAGGGAAGACAACATAAGTGGTTCTAATAGAATAGACGTGGTGTTCTCGTCGTGTGACAATATTAAAACCCTTGAGGTACGCCAATATTGGAAACCCGTCGATTGTGTGACCTTCTATCGCACATGTATAGGTTTCACAGTTCGAACACCTGAAAATATTACAGCGTTGCTTAAAATAAAAAACGAATTAACATCGCATCTTAACGATGTTGACATACTCGATGACTTAATACGTATAGCTCACGGTGTAATCTACGATATTTACACCGAAACATGTGGTTTCCCCTATAATGCTGTATACAGAAATGCTTTAATAACTATCAGCTTGGATGAGTTTACTTCTCTCT
This sequence comes from Trachelipus rathkii, assembly GCA_015478945.1. NCBI lineage: Eukaryota > Metazoa > Arthropoda > Malacostraca > Isopoda > Trachelipodidae > Trachelipus > Trachelipus rathkii. Next base: position 24,703 of record JABUQX010046285.1, on the reverse strand, counting down.
TGTATGAGAGAATGAGTGCTGTTGAATCGACATATGCCGAAAAATGGTTTAGTGTTGCTGAAGACATTTATACTTACATTCTTTCAAAGGGTATTGAATCCTATGTTCGCTGATCAGATGAATTAATATATTTAAAATACAACTTGAATCCTATGTTCGCTGATCAGATGAATTAATATATTTAAAATAAACTTATATTTTTATGTATTTATATGTTTTTATGTATTTATATAACGCTTTTTCAATGAAAATTATATGTTATAAAATACGAAAACTTGTTTTACTTCCCTCGTATGTTCGATTTATTGACTACATTGATGATGATGGCTGTTTATTCGTCTGGCTGTTGTGTGTGTGTGTGTGTGTGTGTGTGTGTGTGTGTGTGTGTGTGTGTGTGTGTGTGTGTGTGTGTGTGTGTGGTGTGTGTGTGTGTGTGTTAAGTCTGTAATGTTCATAGTTTAGCTTTACAGAGAGTAAAACTTTACTTTGTTTGTCTTTACCCCTTAGGTATTATGCTGGTTAGGTGCGGTTATGCTAAATTTTTTGTTAATTATTACTATGTTAATGTAAAATTAACATTGTCATGTTGGAGATATGTTTGATAAAGCATGAACGGAATGTGTTTTTTTTTGTGAGTCTTGTTAGTTACTTTACTGGTGTTAAGTGTGGATCTTTGTTAATGTTAGCTGTTTATTCTTACCTAAGATGTGTCAGGTTTGTCGTTGTATATTATATTCTTAGTTCATGTTACATCATGTTAGCTTTATTAATAGGAAAACTTTGTTACGTTAGCATACTTTCACCGGTCTATATGATAATTACACAAGGTTTTAGTAAATTTTAGTTAAATATTACCATGTCAGTGTAAATTAACATTGTTATGTTAGAGATATGCTTGACCAAGTGTGAATAAGATACGTTTTTGGATGCTATGTTAGTTACTTTACTGCTGTTAGGTGTGAAACTTTGTTAATGTTGACCGTTTATTCCTGTTTAAGATGAGTTAAGTTTGTCGTTGTACATTATTTTCTTAGTTCAGATGATGCTAAGTAAGCTTTATTAATGTGAAAACTTTGTTACGTCAGCATATATTGTCTGATCTTTGTATAAAGAACTTGATTTTATGTTATGTTTATCCAAAATACTACTCGAAATGTGACCTTAATCAATAGATCAATAGATCACAGATGGTCAGGAGGGTGATAGGAGGGGGGCTGGATGGTGGCTTGATTTAGTGATTTACTGCTTTAGGGTATGTAAAAACGTAAATTTGTAAGTTATAAACATAAAAAGTGTAAGAAATTTTATTTATTTATTTATTTATTTATTTATTTATTTTTTTCTTGATGGTTCTGAAACCATTATTTTCGAAATCTACAGATCCAATAACCTATATAAAGACACCAACCTTGTTGTTATACGACTGTTTATTAACACGGCACCGCATCGGCTCCAGCACCGGTGCCACTACCAACTCTGAATCCTTCTCAGACTCCTCCTCATTCTTCATTCTTCCTTCCTCCTTTCCTCCTCTCCTTTCTTCTTCTTCCTTTCTTCTTCCTCTTCCTCTGTTTTGCATTCCATGCATTTCTTCTTCTTTTTTCAGGAAGGGACCCATCTCCGGTGGGGTCCCTGGACTCCGAAACCGAATCCAACTCCGACTCCGTCTCCGAATCCGACTCCAACTCCGTCTCCGTCTCCGACTCCGACTCCTCAACCCAGCCTCCAAGTTTCAGTCTTCTACGATCATTTTTAATTTTTTGTGGGGCAGCGTCCCCCCTTACGGGGGGACGCAGAGAAACGTAATCTCGTCTCCGACGAGATTACGTCATCATATAACTCACATCCAAATTTTAGCCCGATACGTTAAGCCTAACAGGGTTTTCAGGACGAATTTGACCTTGGCGCTAAGGGGGCAGCACCCCCTTAGGGGTGACCTACGGTCACCAAAACTCGCGGGGGATCAGTTTATCACCTTCATAGAACATATACCAAGTTTGAAAGCGATACGTTAACTCTAACCCATGTAGATATATATCGGACTCAGAACCGGATGCGAAGAAGAAACCACGGTGGAATCCGAAGTAGGAGGGCGTAAAAAAACGATCCCTTACAGGGATCGTTTTTCGACTCAGATTCGATTTCCTTCGGAAATCGAATCTTCGATGTAATAATAATAATAATAATGTGTATGTGCATGCGCACGCGCGCTCGGTCTGTTTGACCTCCAAATGGTCGGTCGCCCAAACGCTCGTTAGGCTTAAACTCATCCGCAAAAAGAGGCGTAAGCGCAATATCGGCGTCCACCCTCGGGGGTGACCACCCTCTATATACATCCTACAGACTTGAAAATTACACGGATTCGTCCTTATCCCATATATAGATTATATTCCAAGTTTCAGACCTATAACTCTTATACTTTTTGAGAAAAAGCTGTGGGTACCGGTGCAACACTAATATATATATATATATATATATATATATATATATATATATATATATATATATATATATATATATATATATATATATATATATATATATATATATATATATATATAGTTAAATATAGATATATATAGATTTTTCAACTTATATATATATACATATATATATATATACATATATAGAAAAAAAAAAATATATATATATATATATATATATATATATATATATATATATATATATATATATATATATATATATATATATATATATATATATATATATATATGAAAGGAAAAAGTAAATGAAGTTGATAAGAGCAGATAGAGAAAGAGTTGCAAAAACGACCTTGCCATTGGATACTTTTGATTAGGTGCAATAGAAAAAGTATTTGGGGGTAATTGCGATCGGAAAATACGAAATAAAGATAACACTTAAGAAAGGTTAAATTTATATACATGTAACAAAAATAATGACGCTGATATCCAGGAATATAAACAGAAGGGTTATAGAAGAAATAATTGTAATTTCTAGGTCATGATAAGAGTAGTTACTTTGGCAATGAGAAGGAATAATGAAAATTTATCAAGAAAATGTGAAATAGAGATTCGTGAAGGATGTTCGGATCAAATGAAGAGAGTGAATGAGGAGAATAAATGAGGACATATTGAGATGGTTTGAAAATATCAAATGTGATAGTTGATATGCAGGTAAAATACATTCAGTTGGATGGGTCATATTGGATGTGGTAGAATAGAACATTAAGAATTACAGAGAACAAAAGAATATTAAGAAGATACAGAAGACGACTGAGCAAAAGGTGTACAAAAGAAATGAAGTGAATAAGTAGAAATTTTAAAGTTAGGGTGTCGAGGAGAACATACCTGGAAGTGATGGTATTAGGTCAAAACTTCTGGGATCAGGTGCTGTAACATATATGGGAAATGGAAAGTTTCACACGCACACACCATACACGCATATATAATATATATATACTATATTATATATATACTATTATAATATATATATTATATATATAATTATATATATATATATATATATATATATATATATATATATATAGAGGCGAGAGTACACGCATACTCGATCGAATGAAACTACCTCCCATTTTTTTATGGTGCGTCTTTCTCTTTTAGTTCATATTCATTTACACACTCACCCCCCAGGCAACATATTACTAACCACCATTTACCACATTCATATACAAATGATTAAAGTACGGATCAGAATGCTAGATAAAACACTTTACAGACATCCCTACTACCCATATCCCTGTGTGCGGGGGGAAAGAATTTCCCACATCGTATGTCCTGCGTGTGGTAGAAGGCGAAAGGGACGGTGGTAGTTGGATTGGCTGCCCACTACCAACCTATCTCTTGCTAGAAATGCTGATGCATGCCTCGGAGATGTTCGTGATCGCCGTAAAGACCTTTCTAATTTCGGCGAAATTTATGAATCGTATGGGTACATGGAATGTCAGAGGAATAAATGTTGAGGAGAAGAGGAGAGAAGTGATGGATGTATTTAGAAAGGGCAAATTTGATTTGCCGCGTGACTGAAACAAAGATGAAAGAAAAGGTGAAATTGAGTGTGTGGTGTGAAATGTGATGCGTTGCTGGTGTGGAAGAGAAGAGAGAGGGATGAGAAGGGAAGTTGCAATTTTGAGAGTACCTTGTACCCAAAAAAAAAAAGCTTATGGCATAACTTTGTGGTGTGGGAGCCCTAGAATTCTTAATGGTTAATTTAGGTTTGTAAAGGTCAAGTAGTGTGGTTGTGACGTATGGTCCATCTGAGAAACGTTGAAGAGAGTTACAATTTTTGGATAATCTGAATTGATGTTCTGGATGGGCGTGATAGGAGCTTCCAGATTGATAGTTTTGGGGACCTGAATGGTGGCATACGGTGATCAAAAAAGAAGGTTATAACCAGTTCTGCCCGAGCTTTTGGGGTGCGGGAGAGAAAATGAGAATGGTAGGAAGGTTGTTGGTGCTGTGAGGAAAGAGGTATGTGTGTAGGTAATACTTTCTTTAAAACACAAGAGTATCCATAAAAAGTATACTAAAGTTGGTGTAGGTAGGATGGTAGCCGAAGTGAAAAGTATGATCTGATCTTTGTGTTGATGTGAAGAAGGAGAGTTGAAGAACTGTCGCATTGCGAATGTTAAATCAGGAGGGTTTAGGAATGGGATTAATCGGATCATTATGTTGTTCTATGTAAAATTAACTTAGTGGGGGCTTGATGGAGAGGAAGGTGAATACGAAAGGAAGTAGGTTAAAATTAAGAGTGAGAAGATTAGTGAACAAGGTAATAAGGGATAAGTATGTAAGAACGCTCGCTAGTAAATCGGTTTAAAATGTGAACAAGTTGATACTGAACAAATCTGGGGGCAATGAGGAAGCAATTGTAGCTAGTGCAAAGGAAGTGTGTGGATGTGCTAAAGTAGGAAGTAAGATGTTAAACAGCGATGGTGAATGAAAAGGTGAGGAAAGAAGCGGTTAAAGCGTTAAAAAAGAAGCGTGGTTGAATGTACTAAAAGCAAAAGAGAAGTTTTCAAAAGAAAGATGCTTGGAATTATATAAGGAAGAAAAAAGAAATACTAAAAGGTGCATTACGTAGGAGAAAACAAGACGGTAAATGAACAGTTTGGAAGGAGGATGAATCAGGACATACAGGACATTACCAAGGGAATTAGGAAGCTCTTCTGGAAGGAAGCGGCGATAAGGTTGAAAGAATGAGAATAAGGGGAATCTGCTTAGAATAATGATAGGGATGGTGTGTTTGTAACTGATGAAATGGATGTGAGGGGAGCTGTGGAAAGAACACTTCGAAAATCTGCCACAATATTCACAAGTAATGATGAGGTTGTTACGTGAATGTGATGTGGTTTTGAGGATGCAAGAAGGAATATTATTTTGGGGATGAGGTTATTAGTAAGGAGGAGTAATGGGAAGCGTGAGAAAGTTGAAGAATGGTTAAATCTGCAGGATAGATGAAATTACTAGTGGAAATGATCAAGAGCGGAGGCGAGATGGTGATTGATTGGATTTGGAGTTGTGTAATAAAGCGTTTTATGGAGGGTATAGTTCCAGGGATTGGAGGAGAAGCGGTAATAGTACCCTTGTATAAGGGGAAGGGAGAAAAGGGGAAACTGTAAAATTATAGGGGCGAATAAGTTTTATGCAGTGGTGTAGGAAGGATATGGGCTGGTATTTTTGGCTCGAAAGAGTGCTCGAGTGACTGAGGACTGATTGGTGAGAACAAGGGCGTTTAGAGTGGTAGAGGATGTGTGGACAAATCTTTACCATTGAACAAATGATTGAGAAAAATGAGGGGAAGAGAATAAATTATATTTAGGTTTTATGGATTTTAAACAGGCTTATGATAGAGTTAATAGGGAACTTTATGGCAGGTATTAGTGATATATGGTGGTGGTGGTAGGCTTCGAATGTAATTCAAAAAAGTATGTTGACGATAGTGAAGCCGTGTTTAAGAATAAATGGTATCGAAAGTGATTGGTTAGGATTAATGCGGAGTGAGACAGGGTTGTGTTATTCAATTTGTATATTCCAAGTTGTATATGGATGGGTTATGAAAGAATTCGAGGTGGATGGCAGGAAATGGTGTTAGCATGATGGAAATGGAAGAGAGTGAGGGTGCCCTACCTATTGTAAGCGGATTTTGTTCTGTGTGGCGAGTCTGAAGAGGAGTTTGAGAGGATTGGTGGGGAGAGATTTGGCAGGGTATGGAAAAGGAGGGGTTTGAAAGTAAACGTAGATAAGAGTAAGTTATGGTTGTGAGTGAGGACAGTCCTCAGTGTGAAGTTATGTTGGTGAGATGATAGCACTGCGAACCAAGGTCTGAGATTTAAATATTTAGTATGTGTTGGAATGAGAAGGGAACGGATGATTCAGAGTGTGAGTAGGAAAGTTGTGATGGCAGGAAGGTGGCTGGGTTGCAATAAAATCGTTGGTGAATGTAAAAGGACTATCTTGAGTGGGCTAGAGTTTTAAACAAGAGGGTATGTTGTTACCTGTGTATTGTATAGTAGTGATGAGACTATGGTCTGGAATTAAGAAGTATAGATCTAAAGTTAAATGTGTTCAGATGGACATCTAGCGGGATTGCTAGCTGTGAAAAGAATTAATAAAGTAAGGAATGAACGTATTAGGAGTGGTGTTGGTGTGAAGAAAGGGTGTAAATGAGAGAATAAATGAAGATATGTAGATGGTTTGGCATGTGGAAAGGATGAATGAAAGTCGGTTGGATTAAGCGGATGTTATAGTGGAGAGTGTTGTTGGGGAACCGACCTTGCTGGGAAGACCGAAGAGAAAGTGGATTGAGTCGGTGAACGAATGTCGGAGAAGAGAATGTGAGTTTGGCAGAGGCGAGAATAAAGGTGCATGATAGGAGAGAAAAATGGCGGGGTTTTGTATGGGGCATTGGTTGTGGCCCACCTGGCAGGGGATGAACCCTTACATTGTCGATTTACCATAGTGAGGGTCCGTTCGCCCGGTTCCTAGATGCTCTAGGGTGGATTTCTGTCTGTGACGAGCTCTCACTAATTAATGGTACAGAGGGCCGGCGGTGAAGGTGGGCTTGTCTTTTCGACGTTTGTCGATGTTCTCCTACTGTGCTTTCGTGCTGGGATCGTGTACAGACCTTACCCCAATCTTTGGGCAAAGAGGAAGGTGAAGAAGAAAGAAAGAATTATATATTATATATATATATAATATATATAGTTATTATATATATAGTATATATTATATATACTAATATATATATATAATATATATAATCTATATATATATTATACTAATATATATATATAATATAAGTAATATATATATTTATATATCGGTCATTTATGGTTACTATTTCTATTCTCATGGATGCATCTATGTTGAGAGAGGAAGATTTAGCTAAAAGAAAATGATCGATTCCCTTGAATATTTGACTTCAGACAAGATTTTAACATGGATGGTCATTTTCCCTGAAGAAATGAAGTATTATCCTGATACTAAAAAATTGATTGAAAAATCGGGGTTGTATGCAGATGACAATAATTTATAAGTATTGAAGTATCATTTGGACATTAAAGTTTAAGGAACGTGGCTAACGTTAAAGCACTTACATAGAAATTTTGATGCAGTGTACGATGTTTCGGTTATCTTTGAAAACACTGTAGATAAAAATGGCATAAGACAAGTCTTTCCCCGATTGGCAAAGTTTCTTATGGGAGAATCTTTAAAGCTTCATATTCATATAAGAAGAATTCCAATAAAAGACGCGCCCTTGTCTGAAGAAAAACTCAAGATTTGGCTTCATGATCTTTTTGTGAAGATAAAAAGATCGCGCATTTTTTCAGTAGAGACGAAGAGGAAAACTACGCTGGGCAGGAGAGGGAATTAGGGGGGAGGGCAAAAACAAAAGGTTTAAAGGAAAAGTATTCGGTTTTGAATTTTTGGTGGACCTTTTCAGCCTTCTTGTTCTTTTCCCTTTTAAGCATTAATTTTGCTTGTACTTCAATAGGACAAAAACTTTTTCTTCAAATAATTGTTTATGGCACCTTAGATCATATGTTTGAATGCCCCTGCCCATTACCTTCCCCATTATATTATTATTATTATTATTTATTATTATTATATTATTACTTATTATTATTTATTATTATTATTATTATTATTATTATTATTATTATTATCATTATCATTATCATTATCATTATCGTTATCGTTATCGTTATTGTTATCGTTATTGTTATCGTTAGTTGTTGTTGTTGTTGTTGGTGTTGTTGTTGTTGTTGTTGTTGTTATTTGTTGTTGTTGAGATTATTATTTCATTATTATTTATTATTATTATTATTATTATTATTATTCTCTTATTATTATTATTATTATTATTATTATTATTATTATTATTATTGATTAATTGTTTAATATATTAGAACTATTAATTTTGGAAAAACTAGACGATTTTTGTCCCCTAGTTTTCGAACCTTTTGGTTTCACTTTTATTTATAGAATAGATATTACAGTAATTAATTTTGAGCGTCACAAAAAAAAAAAAATTAACAATTTATAATAAAATTTAAGCTTTTATTTATTATTAATATAAAAACATTTCAAATGTACGCGAGCCTTACCGTGTGACAACTTACTCGCACATAGGTTAAACTAAGTGACGCAACACATGAACCGGAGCCGGAGCTGATGCCGGAGCCAGATCTGGTTAATTCTGGCTCCAGAGGCCAAATTGTGTCAAATGAGGTGTCTTTATATATGTTTTTAACGACGTAGATTTCGAATTTGAGGGTTCCAAGACCCTCAAATGAGCATGAGGCCCCCTGGAGTGGGAACCCAACTTGAAAAATGTAAAGAGAAAAAAAAACAGATAGTGCATGACAGAGAAGACGAAGGAAGATGGAGGAAGGAAAAAGAAGAAGGAAAAAAGAAGTCTCATATTGAGAGCTTTTTTTTTTAAGTAAAGGGGATTATTATTATTATTATCATTATTTTTTTTATAGTATTATTGGATTATTATTATTATTATTATTATTATTATTATTATTATTATTTTATTAAATAGTTACTAATTATTATTATTATTTTATTATTATATATTATTATTATTATTATTTATTAGTATTATTATTATTATTATTATTATGATTATTATTATTATTTATTAGAGTGTGAGTGTAGTGTTTATTATTATTATTATTTTATTATTTCATATCCGATGCTTATAAGGAGGAGGAAAGGAAAATTTCCACAACGTATGTTCCAAAACGTAATGCTCTGGTGTTATATGAGGACAAAGGGAAGGGTCGTAGCGCTCCTGAAGCTACGAATTTACCCCCCATTGGGCATTTGTGGTGTTGGGTACATCCCATGGCACTCCATTGCACAATCGTTTCTCCTCTTGAGCTCATATCCACACTCTTCTCACACATTGGAGTAAACACCCCGTTATCACCAACCAAACACACAACAAGCACCATATAAAACACTACCACAACCATACCAAAATTACCCAGACACACCCTTTATTTTAAAAAACACACCTACCAATAATAACAACCTGCCTGTACACGCACGCAGACCTACGCCACGCACACTCTCGAACACTCTCAACACACGTCTCTATCTCTCCGAGCGCAATCGAATAACCGTAGAGAGCCACCACGGCTCTAGCAGAACCTAGGTCAGTCTCCGTCACGTATCTAAAAGCTATATACCAAAACGCTCTAAGAGACTATGCAATACCCTAACTTAACACACAATACCCTAGGAATGCTATACATGCCTCAGATTTCTGTGCATGTTGCCCACCCTCCTCCACAACTGTGGGAGAAAAAGGGAGGGTGAAGAAAAAGGAAGAAGAGGAAAAGAATATATATAATATTTATATATAATATATATATATATATATATATATATTAAATATAATATTATATAGTATCATATATTATATATACTAACATATATTATTATATATATATATATATATATATACTATATATATATAATATAGATATATATATATATATATATATATAGTATATATATATATATATATATATATATATACTATAATATATATATATATATACACATAATATATACTTATATATATATTATAATATATATACTATAGTATATAATATATATATACTATTAATAATTAGATACATATATATATATTATATAATAAATATTATATATATATATATATATATATATATTATTTGGGAGCAGAACCTCATTCTCATCGATTTTTATAAACTTGCACAAAACACTAAATTAGTGTTTAATAAGCATGTTGAAGCACAATCAAGTGTCGCAAATGAAGTGGAGTATAACACAATTTAACTTACTCGCGTTAAATTGGATGTGTTACTGATTATAAAAATATTATTTATATATATATATAATAGTATATATTAATTAAGTTTATATAAGTTATATAATATATATATATATATATATATATATATATATATATATATATATATATATAATAATATATATATATATATAAATAATATATATATATATATAATATGTATATATATATATATATATATAAATTATATATATATAATAATATATATATATATATACTATATATAGATATATTATATATATATATATTATATATATATATATATATATATTATATATTATATATATATATATATAAATTATTTTGCTCGTTAGGCCTGAATCCGTTAGAGAGAACGATCGTAGTAGCCCTAGTTTAGAAACTACGGCCAACGATCGCGGTAGTTCTAGGTAGTCAAGTTATCATACGTTTTGATATGTATGGTTAAGATTAAAGACTTAAGCGAAGAGTACTTAATCCATTCTTTAAAAAAACTCATCTTATAAGGCGAATAAGACCTTTATATAATTAGAGTAACTGAGCAGGAGAAAAAAAAAGTCTCCCAATCTAAACAGAATACTCAGTGTTTTGAGGCTACCTTTGCGAGACCGTTGTGATATGTTCCAAGGCAATTTCTTGTTTATGTTCGGCTCACGAGAGAGTTATGTTGATGAAAAAAGTTGAAGGTGTTTTGAGAGAGATGTAAAGGAGTTGAGGTGTTTAAAGAGTGAATTTCACAAGGTTTTGCGGTGAGCCAATCGAGAAATCCCATTCATAACGGCCAAAATTGAATCGGAAGTTGAAGATGAGAAGCAACTCTAGATGCAAAAGAGGAATCATATTGACAAGAAATTTGGGGAGTTGAGTCATTGAATGAAGTTAGAAGTGCAGCGAAAGATCCATTATAAAGTATGGATGATAGAACAGAACCTTAGACCCTTGAGAAAAACCACAATTAACAGGAATGTGGGAAGAGGTCGCTCCATCAACAAGAGCCGATAGGGAACGATCTGAAAGAAAACTAGACATGAATAAAGAAAGAGAAGGAAACCCAAAAGATGGGATCATAGAAAGTGGTGACTCGTATCATTGCCCGTTCAAAAGCTTTCAGTATGTCAAGCCGCCACACAAACAATTCCCATAGGTCTCTAGGGGCGAGTACACCATAGAGTCAGTGAGGTGGGAAAATATTACCAGTTGACCTCGATCGTCGAAAGTCATACTGATGATCCGAAAGAAGGGATTAGATTCCAGGTGATCCAGGAAATGAGAGTTAATAGAGCTTTAAGATTTTAGAAAGAATACAAGTGATAGCTATAGAACAATAGTTAGAAGAATAATAGCTGCTACCTTTTTTTCTTGATCGGCTAAACATATGCGGCTGTCTAGCACCGAGGAAAAGTGATTAGTATAGTAGATTAATGTCATTCCAGGACAGTAAGACCTTCCTGCGTTCAAAGATCTCAGGGTCTCATGCATCAGTTTATGAGTAGTGACAGGTAGAGATATGGGACACCTGTGAGAAAAGGAGAAGATGGACAGGTGCCGAAACCGTCCATGGTAGAATTAGATGAAAAAGTGGAGGCCAAAGAGATTAAAATAAGAGGAGGAAAGGCAGATTGACTGTAGAAGTTATTAGAAATATTTTTGGCAAGAGGGCATTAATTTTTGTCAGTAGGAGAACCAAGAAGGATAGAGCATTCTTTTGGTGAAAGCGCACTTGCCTGTCGAATAATATCCCTACACGATTCCAGGAAGAATGAAAATTATCAACAATGATAGTTTTTAAGGAAACGAGAATTTTTGGACGCCCGATACGCAATGTCTCACTCCTGAATGGTACGAGAACAGGCACTATTATTTAAAAAATTATTTAGTTGAATGATGGAATGAACCTGCCTTCAATCCCTTTGGTGGATTCACGGCCTCCTACCTTTTCAACAGACACCGAGGCGTCCTCAGAGTCAAAGCAGGATTCATTTCAACGGTAGTTAGCAAAGAAGTGACTCAATGCCTCCATATTAGACCGATTAAAGTGTCACAAAAGTTCGCTTATGGCAGGGGGAGCTGCTGCAAAGAAAGAGCTTCAAAACTGTGGTCAGAGTACCGATAGTGGAAAATGTGTGTATTTATAGTTGAGAATGGAGTAATGAGTGTGAAGCACAAGTCAAGCGTGTTTAAGAAATGGATAGGGCGACCTGGAATATGTGAAACTTCCCTAATCAACTCTCACAGATCGTCTCGAATACTGAATGATTTATCCTCCTTCCAACCTGTTCAGTATGAGAGAAACCCGCGAGATTCACTCAGTGTGTGTACGTGAAATGCTCATAAAGAGAGACCTCTCATTTGGATGAGATTAACAGCCATGTGGAGACTTAAATTTTCAAAATTGAACAGGGAATCTTTTCCATTAGGGAACAGATCAGAAAGCAAACTAAGATGAATGGAGTAGTAAGGATGATTTAAACCATAGAGCATTGAAATTAGGAAATTCAATATTTTATAGACATGTTACATTAATGTTTATGCTTATATCTGGGCAGACCCAGGTACGTGGTTATGGAAGAAGATGTAAGAGTAGGCTGTTTTTGAAATCTTGGATTCTCCAATGTTTTGCTAAATTTGCGAAATTTTTCTAAAGTTGTTTAAATATGGTATATTGAGTAAGTGGTGCGTATGATGTGTGTGAATTAAATAGTGGCTTTTAGGCAAGCGAATAGGCACTCATGTGTGGGAAAGAGTGAGAATGTAGTGCGAAAAGAGACGAATCATTGAACAAAGGCGTACAACGGGATCTTCCATAGTTCTCAATATACCCAATGGGGAATATATATATATATATATATATATATATATATATATAATATATATATATATATATATATATATATATATATATATTTATATATATTATATATATATTAATATAATATATATATATATATATATATATATATTGTAATTAAGATTAATTGTATAAAATGAAAGGTCACATGTGCATTCTGTATTAATTAAGTGGATTTTAATTAAATAGTAATAAAGTGAATTAACAAAAGGGGATTAGATTTTAATAAGGAATGATCATTTGAACGTAAATAAAATGTTGTTATTAGTTATTAAGAGGGAATAAACAAATGCTCAAACTACTTTAAAAATTTGATTGTAATATTGTGTTGTTTAACAAGTTAATTAAAAAATATAATTGTAAAGAATGATAAGATATATAAATAAGAAGATTAAAAATAAATTATTAATTGAAATGGGAATAATATAATATAATTAAAAATAATTTATAAAAAAATAAAATATATTTAGTAAATAATATTGTTGCGAAATAAAATTAATATAATTTAAATAATAGAAAATAAAAATTAGTTAAAATAAGCATTATAAATAAATGAATAAATAAATTAATGTATTGAAAACAAACGTATACAAAACGTAATAAAACTAATAATAATTAATAAAAATAATCTATACAAAATAAATAAATACATAAACTTAATAAATAAATGATACGTTGAAAAATATCTTAATTAATGAAATTTTAAATTTAAAATAAATTGAAACAATAATATATAAAATTTTGTTGAAACATGAGTTTGCTTTCTCTCCTGATATTTCCTACGTAGTATTTCGTCTTAAATCATTTTCTTGGGGAAATTCTTTAATTTTGGCAGCTGTTCCCATACTGCCGCTCTTTTGAAACTCCTTTCATTTCCTTTATTACAAACAATTTTGAATAATTTCCTTAAATTAATAGATAATAAAAATTAATAATAATAATACTCTTTATATATAATGTCAATAATAATAATTATTAATAAAGGGAAATATATAATAATGAATGATGATCATGATGATGATGATGATGATTATGTTATTTATTTATTATCAAAAACAAACAAACAAGTATTAATTATTATTATTATTATTATATTATTATTATTATTATTATTATTATATTATTATATTATATATTATTAATTATATATTATTATTATCTATTATTATTATTAATTATTCATTAATCCACATATTATTATTATTATTATTATTATTATTTTTATTATTATTTATATTATTATATTATTATTATTATATTATTATTATTATTATTATTTCTATTATTATTTTATTACTGATTTATATTTATCTTATTATTATTTTTATATTATTATTATTTATTTATTATTATTATATTGTTACTATTATTAGTATTATTATTTTATATATATTATTACTATTATTATATTTTATTATAATTTAATTATATTATTTATATCATTATTTAAATATTATATTATTATTTTATGTATATATTATTATTATTTATTTTAATTAGATTTATATAAAATTTATATATATTATTAATATATTTATATTATTGTCTATATTATTATTATTATTATATATTATTATTACTATTATATTCTTAGTTATTACATATATTATCATTATTATTATTATATTATTATTTATTATATTATAGTATTATATATTAATTATATATTATTATTATTGTTATCGGTATATTTAATATTTCTATGAATTATTTATATCTTTTCTTATTTATATTATTTTTATTTTCATTGTTATTGATTATTATCTATATTATTATTTTATATGTATATATATTTATATTATTATTATTAATATTATTATTATTATTATTATTTTATTATTATATTATTATTATATTATTATTATATTATTTATTTTATTATTATTTATTATTATTGTTATATATTATTATTTTATATTATTATATTATTTATATTATATTTTATTATGATTATTATATTTTTATTATATTATTATTATTTATATTTTTATTCTATGATTTTATTATTTATATTATTTTTATTTATATTCATATTATTTATATTTTATTATTAATATTATGTAATAATTTATATTTATTTTATTTTACGTTATCTTATCTATGTATATGTATTTATTATTCTATATATATATATTATAATATTTATATATTATTGTTATTTATTATTTATATTTTATATTATTTAATAAAATATTTATTCATTATTTATTTTTATATTATTATTTGTATTATTGTTATTTATATTATTATTATTATTATTATATTATTATTATTTATATTAATTATTATTATTCTTATATTATTTATATTTTTATTATTTTATATTATTATTTATTATTAATATTATTATTATTATTATTATTAATTTATTATATTATTTATATTATTATTATTATTGTGTGAGTTATTTGGTATTATTATTTATATTATTATTATATTATTAATATTATTATTATATTATTTATATTTGATGGTTTTATGATTACTATTATTATTATAACATTATTATATTATTGCTTACACTATTATAAATAATTATATTATTATTTAGAAATTCTGTCAGTGAGATTTTACAAGCCTTTTCCAATTTTCTAAAGGTATCAACCGCTTCATGATTGATTTTTTTAAGGGCTATTCTAGAATAAAATAGAACAACCGCTTTCTGAACTTTTAATCTAATATTTCGCCTGGCCACTTCAGGCATCATCGGAGACGAGTTCAAGAATAATTTAACAATTGATGGAACAAAATAATTGTTAATTAGATTTGAACTGTTAAGTAACAAATTAAAGTTTTATAAACTAACCGTAAATCAAGATTCCTTTAATAATCAATAATATAAAGAATTTCTATCTATCTTAAACCAACAAATCATGGTTTAAGATATTTTTGCATTTCATTGGAATAATGATAATCATCTCCGGCTTCTTTTTGATGACTGTACTCAGCAGCCTCAATTCAAAGAAATTTCCCGCTCTGTGTAAGATGTCAAAATTAGAAATGCGAGATTGGGTTGGGAGTTCCATGTTTTATTATTATATATTATTTTTTATTTTTATTATTTTTATTATTATTATTATTATTATTATATTATTATTATTATTATATTATTATTATTATTATTATATATTATTATTATATTATTATTATTATTATAATTATTTAAAATAAATATAATTTTTATTTATTATATTTTATTTAATTATTATTATATTTTTATTATTTGATTATTTATGGTATTTTTGTATTTTTATGGCCGAATTTTTGTTTTTATTGTATGATATTTTTGAATAGCATATTCTTAAAATTACATTATTATTATTATATTATTATGCTATTATTCTCTATACTAAAAATTATTATTATTTATTATTACTTATTATTATTATTATATTATTATATTATTATTATTATATATTATTATTTTTTTATTATTTATACTATTTTACTATTATTATATATTTGCTATATTTTGATTATTATTATTATTATTATTATTATATTATATTATTATATAATTATTATATTATATATTATTATATTATTATTATTATTATATTATTATTATTTTTTATTATTGCATTAATTATTATTATTATTATTATTTTTATTAATTATTATTATATTATTATTATTATTATTATTATTATTATTATTTTATTATTATTAATATTATTCAATATTATATTATTCATATTATTATTATATTATTATTATTATTATTATTATTATTATTATTATTATTATTATTATTATTATTACTTATTATTATTATTTATTATTATTATTATTATATTATTATTATTATATTATTTATTATTATTATTATTATTTTATATTATTATTATTACATTATTTATTTTATTGGAGTAATGACATATGATTATATTATTATTCTTTATTATTTTATTATTTATTATATTATTAGTTATTATTATATTATTATTATATTTTAGTATTATTTATATTATTTATTATATTATTATTCATTATTATTATTAGTTATTGTTATTATTAATATTATTATTATTATTATTATTGAAAAATATAGTTTATTTATATTTATATTGTAATTATTATTATTATTATTTTTTTTATGTATAAATATGATAAATATATATATATTATTATTATATTATTATTATTATTATTATTATATATATTAAATTATTATTATTAGAAAAGTAAATTAAATACCGAAGATGTGTTTGAAAACTTAATGTTATCATATGATAGCGAGCGTCGTATAAGATATATTATCACGGGCCAACATGAAGATATATAAACTTTTTTTTTTGCTGCCAAGATATTTTAGTTCGAATTTATTAGTATATCGCGTATCATGTGCTGATTCAGAAATGACGATTTAGTTTTGCAAGGTTGGCCTTCTAGTTCTTGGAGAGTACAGGGGTTTCAGATTTTTACTCTTATACAAATATCTTTTTTAATGCCTATTTTACAGTTAATTTCGTCTTTATTTCTTTTTATAGGGGCTTACCTTTAATATACTTTATTATTTCTATTTCAGAACACTATAGATACTTCACGAAGAGGCCTTGGTTTGAATAACCCCAATGTATTCTGCCACATCTGGGGTGAATATTGCCAGGAGAACCAAAGAAGAAATATTACTAACTTTGTGAAGCAAGCATACCTGGCATACTTTGGAATGAAACTCGGACTAAGATAAGTCTTGGGCTCCCCTTATGGTCTGTAAAACGTGTGTCGAAAATCTACTTCAGTGGAAAAATGTACGAAGAAAAGGTTTAAAATTTTGGTGTGCCTATGGTATGGCGGAGCCAAGAATCACCACAGTGACTGTTATTTTTGTTTGGTTTATGTGAAAGGTATCAATCGTTACAAAAAACGTCTAAAGTTTAGTATGTGCCGGATTTTGGAATCAGTCAAGGTGACCTGTACCACACTCCGACGATGTCCCCATCCAGTGTTCCACTACACTCCCAGACCATAATCATTGTCTGATGAAAGAAGATATACCAGGATTTGGTGGTGCAGCACGTGCAGATAGTTGTAGGTGAATATGAAAGAAAGTACTTCTTACACCGCAACAGTTCTCCAGGAAGAGATCAGATGATTAGTCGAGACAGTTAAGTCTCTCCAAGCAAGATTCTGAGCTTTAGCATCTAGACTAAGAGAAAAGAACTGTCTCAAGGCCGAATGGTAAATAACTTTTTTCGGACAAGAGATGTAGTACTTCTTCCATATTTCATTGAAGAAGAAGACTTAGTATACTGTAGGAACATCCCTGGACTCCTACTCCAAATGGGGTTACCGTAATACGCGACCAGAAGATTTGGCGATGTTTATGGATAGATTCAAACGAGAAGCTTGAAGTGTTGTTTTATTTTGTACAATGGCCAATAGTTAGCATCATTCAATAGGTCACTCAACAAAACTGGAAGAGGAATATGAAAATATAAGAATGATCTTTGATATAATGAACACCAGTGGTCTAAATGCGTTGATTTGAAGATGGTCAACATATTACTTGGGCAGCAAAGCGATATACTAAGTACCCTTGTTTCATATTGCTTGTGGGATAAGTAGGGCTGTAAAGAAGGACCACGAAAAAAGTTGTGAATGTGAGAGATAGGAAAAAAATTGTACACGTGTAGGTGGCACGGGGATATCATTTAACGAACCACTGCGTGGACAGGGGGATAAAATTATTTTCCCACCACCTTCCACACACGTAGGACTGATGAAGGCAATTGTTGTGAGCGCGCGAGCGGATATGATGGTGATGTTTCAAATATTATTTGCAGAGTGTGTTTCCAGGGTTGAAGTATGGAGAAACTCAGAAGCTGCGAAGCTTTAGCGACCCTTCAAATTTCCTAGATATCTTATCAAGAGTGACTAAATTCCATTGACTGATTAGTTGAATGGCATCTGCCTGGAAAAGTTTGTAATTGTTGTTCAAACTTTTGCGGGCAACCAAAATCTGCCAACATGTAGAGCTTCGTTACAGAAAATGCTGTTCAACTTCAAAAATTTGATAAAAGAGCATAAAACTCTCCCTTCTATCATTAAGTCACTTGATCGGTTTCCGGATAATTAGGATGTTATAGTGAGGAACAAGGGAGAGGTTCTCATCAGATTTCAAGGTGATGGAAGAAGGATACCAAGGAAGATGGGATACATTTATGATGCCAGATTATTTTTGCATACTTCAAAATGAATGTCCACATTCTGCACACAGGAGACAATCATATATAGACAGCGATTTGAAATGCATTAATTGTGATTTCATTATAATTGAATGTTCTGACCTATTAGCATTTTATGTACTTACTCAGTAACAATTAATATAATCTGTGTTTTTTGTGAATTAACGTTACAACCTAACATATAATTTTTTATTAATGTATTGTTGTGACCACCCTGTATCTCAGAAACTAGAGATCTAGAAAAACGGAGGTCATATTCGGAATCAGGGCAAACAAGTTACCTATAAAATGACCCTCAAATGTTCTCAAAATCTTTGTTGGCCAGTGTTATATATATATATATATATATATATATATATATATTATATATATATATTTGATATATTACTCAATTATATTCTGTTTTATCTCCTTTATACAGTAAAATATATATTATGATATATATATAAATATATTATATATATATATATATATATATATTATAATATAGTATATATATATATATGTAATGTATATGAAATAATATAATATGGTAGTAAATAAATAATTGAGTAGTAAATAATATAGTGTGATGTGATATGGTATGTGATTATAGTGAAAGATAGTATAGGCAGGGGCGTATACATAGTTTAGGCAGGGTAGGTAGAGCTCCATCGAATATTTTTGAGTCTTTTTAAAAAATAATAATGTTAAAGTGAGATTTAAATGTTTTATACGATTCAGAGGACAGTTTCTTGATTTATAAAAATATAAATTTAAAAGAAAAGCAACTACTTTAGTAATAACCATTATAAATAATTAAATTCATTTGAAAATTTTCCTGTCCTACTCTGGTTTCGTAAGAGTTAAAATTCAAAGCTATGGGCGTACATAGATTTTCATATTTCATATAAAATATTTAGGAAAAAGCCAAGCGTCATACCTTGCTGTTGAGTGAAAAAATAAGCAAATTTCGCGGGTACGAAACTTTCCGTTCACCCAGTGAAATCGTACGAAATTAATTTGAAATTTTTTTTTTTAAATCTCTCTCTCTCTTCCCTCTTTCTCTCTCTCTCTATCTCGATATATATATATATATATATATATATATATATAATATATATATATATATATATATATATATATATATATATATTATATATAGGATATATATATATAATATATATATATATATATATGTGTATATATATATAGTTGATCTGTTTGTCAAAATCATGGGCAAACAGCAGTTGTTACTTTAAATCCTTGCATTTTGCTAAAGGTGTGTTGGTAAATTATGAGAGTAGGTAGACCTTTATTATAATTGAAAAATGCAAATGGAAGTAATGTGTAGATTTTATATTGAAAAATAGCTTTAAAAGATTATCTAAGAACAACTAATTTTAAGAAAAATCTGGAAGGCCTACATTTCTTAATTTCCAAATAACATCCAAAGGCAATATGTCTGTATGATGTTATATATATATATATATATACTATATATATATATGAATTGTTTTAAATATAAATAACTATATATATATATATATATATTATATAATATATATATATTTATATATAGTAATATATAATATATATATATATATATATAATATATATTATATATATTTAGTGATGGGACATTAATCGGAATCGGAATCGGAATCGGAGAATCGGCTGTTTTTCAGGAATCGGAATCGGAATCGGAATCGGGCAATAGATTATACTGATTTTTTTGACCGATTCTTTGTATACCAATCTGAAAGATTAATTTTTATTCGATCTTATATATCAAAGACAATTATTTCGAAGCTGGCCGGTATTGATTTTTTAATTCCAGTTCTTTTCCTAATTTCTATTTAATAAAGAAAAACTGGATTGAGCGGCGCCGATCTTACGTAGAGCCTAAGATATCATGTAAGGATTTTCACTAATTAGTTTTTTAGTCATGTTATGTAATATGTTTTGATAATTAGTATCCCCGTGAAATCGTAAGTGAGCAGTGAAATATTTGCCTGGTAGGCTTGTAATAATTGGAGCTATTGAATATAAATGCTATCCTTCGATTTTCACCTTTTCACGTATCTCACACGGCATCTAAATAAGTGATTCTTCAAAATGTTATGGAAGAATTCAATATCCTGCTAATAAAATTCATGTTTTAGTAAGGGGTAACGCACCTAATATGGCTGCAGGAGTTACAAAGCAGGATTCCAGAATATTTACCTTGCTTTTTAACACTTTGACACTATGTTCTCATGAGCCAGAATATTTGAACAAAGAGGACGTAAAAAAAAAAATTAATTATCACATATGCAAACAAAATACGATTACTAGTCATTTAAACACTGCCCCAAGCTAATTCCCAAAGTATGAAAGATGTCCAAAACTAGATTTAATTTACCAAAGGCACAGATTTATTCAGGATATACAAACCAGAGGATGTAAATAGCCAGATGATCATATGCTGTCAAAATTGTTTATTATGAACAAAAAAGTACGCTATCATTTCAGATTATTGCAGTGATCACATTCAAAACCTGGATGCTTAGATAACCTCAAGTGGAAATGTTGCTTGAAAAATTGCTAAATACTGAACGAGGTGAGGGAAAAAGAATTTTGTTGTTGTACAAAAGTTTAGTATGAGACACAAAGGGTAACAATGGATCGGCAATATAAATCGCGCAGGAATATGATGAATGTGAGTTTGCAATTTGTGGTTTGTAAGATAGAGTGCAGGATAAGAGAAAAGAAACTATTGAGAGACGTTGGGCGCGTCTAGCAGTCTCAGCATGGAAAAGTCGAGATATAAAAAATAGATCGAGCAGTTACTTTACTGATAAGAATCTTGTAGCTTGCTACCTATTGCATTGATCCACGCTTGGTTTAGAAGATTAGCAGTTTCCTATTGGAGATAGTATTATATATCAAGATATAAAAAGTGGATAGAATATTCATTAGAGACAGATTGGAATTGTGGCGAAGATGAATATGATTGTGTAAAAGCGAAAAGAAAACAGATTCCCACTACTTTAAATCCGAATTTTCAGATTGAGCCGACAAGGAAATCGAGATGGCATTCGGCAATAATCCCACAGATAGAAGAATGATTTGCATTTTTTTGGATAAGAGGAGTCCAGGAAAAAAAACTATTTGATGGACTGTGGGTCTTAACCACTGCAGATGTGCCCAACCCGTAGCTCGCGAGCAACAGTTGCTCGCGATACCGTTCTAATGTTGGCATCGCGACTCGCTGTATTCGAGATTCATCACGAGGAAGAACAAAATAAAAATAGCTGAAAGAAAAAAAACAGCAATAGAAAAAGAAAAAACAATAAAAAATAGAATCATAAAAATAAAAATAAAAAAAAACAGATAGTATGATGAAAATAAAAAAAACAAAAAAAGAAAAAATAAAAAAAAGATAAAAAAAAAAAAAAAAAGGGAAATGAAAAAAACAAAGAAATAAGAGAAAAAAATAAAGAAAAAAAAAAAAAAAAAAAAACAAGAAAAACAAAAAAAAAAACAACACAACAACACACAAAAAAATCAAAAAAAAGTAAAAAAAAATAACAGAAATAAAAAAAAAAAAAAAAAAAAAAAAAAAGAAAAAAAAAACAAAAAAAAAAAATAAAAAAAACAAAAAAAAATAAAAAAAAAAAAAAAAAAAAAAAAAAAAAAAAAAAAAAAAAAAACAAAACAAAAAAAAACAAAAAAAAACAAAAAAAAGGAAAAAAAAAAAAAAAAGAAAAAAAAAAAAAACAAAAAAAAAAAAAAAAAAAATAAAAAAAAAAAAGAAAAAAAAAAAAAAAAAAAAAAAAAAAAAAAAAAAAAAAAAAAAAAAAAAAAAAAAAAAAAGAAGAAAGAAGAAGAAGAGAAGAAGAAGAGGAAGAAGAAGAAAGAAGAAGAACACGAAGAAGGTAAAGAATAGAAAACATAAAGAAAGAACAAGGCAGAAGAAGTAGAACAACGAAACTAACAACAACAAGAAATAAGAAGAGTAAGAAAGAGCAAAAAAAGTAGAAAAAGAAAAAGAAAAAGAAGAAGAAGAAGAAAAAGTAGTAGTTGTAGAAGAAGAACAAGAAGAAGTAGATTGAAATTAGTAGAAAGAAGAAAGAAGATACGGAAATAGAACAAGAAGAGAGAGGAAAAGAATAAAGAAAGAAGGAAAAAAGAAAAAAGAAAATAGAAAAGAAAAAGAAAAACAGAAAAAAAGAAAAAAACAAAGAAAAAAAAAAAAAAAAAAAAAAAAAAAAAAAAAAAAAAAAAAAAAAAAAAAAAAAAAAAAAAAAAAACAAAAAAAAAAAAAAAAGAAAGGAGGAAAAAAGGGGAAGGGGGAAGGGGGGGGGGGGGAAAAAAAATGAAAAAGGGGGGGAAGGTAAAACAAAGGAAAAAAAGAAAAAAAGAGAAGGAAAAAGAAATAAGAAAAAGAAAAGAAAAAGAAAAAGAAAAGAAAAAGAAAAAGAAAAAGAAAAAAGGAAAAAGAAAAAAGAAAAGAAAAGAAAAACAAAAAGAAAAAAAAAAAAAGAAGAGAGAGAGAGATGAAGAGAGAGATGAGAGAGAGAGAGAGGAGAGGAGAGAGAGAGAGAGGAGCACGAGAGAGAGAGAGAGAGAGAGAGAGGAGAGATGAAGAGAGAGAGAGATGAGATATATATAGAGAGTAAGTAAGAGAGAGAAGAAGAGAGAGAGTAGAGAGAGATAGATATTTATGTTAATAAAAAATATATATATTAATTTTGCAACTATATACTAATAATAACTCAAAGATAATTTTAATTAATTCTATATTAATATAATATATATATATATATATATATATGTTAGTATAATATTTTTGATTTAATTATATATATATATATATATATATAGTAAGTATATATATATTAAGTAATATTAATATATTCATATTATCTATGCTTTTGAGCCTACATTTTAGATATTAATAATGGATGAAGTTACTTGTATTTGTATAGTAAGTCTGTACTTTGACATATTATCTAAGCTTATTCTGACAGTATTATAGGTGTATATTTATATATTATATATATATATATCAACATACGCATACAGCTACTTCTACTAAATGCTTACCTTTCCTTTGGATATCTTCTTTCTCTACTTTTGCTTACTCTTGTTATCATTAGTTTTTCTTTCTAGATCGTTATTCATATCTAAGCTCTTGTTGACTGGAGTCAATCATCTTCTCCCTGTCTTGTATATTGGGGATGTTCCTCAGGTGATATACATGTCGTTTATCTGCTCTCTCTATATTTGCCACCATGTCTCGCGAGTGATGCCATTTCATGAAGATCTCTCGATCCATCTTATCTTCTCTGTC
>JABUQX010046284.1:7500-12225 GCA_015478945.1 Trachelipus rathkii | reverse complement strand
CTGTATATATATATATATATAATACATCCTATATATATTATTATATTATATATAAATATATAATATATATATATATATATATATCTATATATATATATATATATTATTATATATATATTATATATATATATATATATATATATATATAATATATAATATAATATTATATATTATATATATATATAATTATAATTATATATATGATATATATATATATATATATATAATATATATATATATATATATGATTAAGCTATATATATATAATAATTTTTATTATATAATTATATATATATATATATATATATAAATATATATAGTATATTTGCAAGGTCAGATCCTTCCCATTAGCACATAATGGTTTAATACTATGGACCATGAGGTTGGCATAACCTTCATGCTGATAACAAGCTTAGAGAATGCATTATCTTAACATTAATTAAAATATGGTTAAGTAAAAAGGTAAGGAGCTTAAATAGAGAGAGTGATCACTGTAGAGGTATTCCAGCACAAAATTTTGGGGAATACATCTAAAATCGGACTCAGTGTGAAAAAAACACACGTGACAATGACATCTATTAGGAACTTGAGTCCCTCATATTCAAGTTTTATGACCTTATAAACATATACATTGATTCCAATATGGGGATAAATGAATGTTTACTAGCTCAGCACTGCACCGGCCCAAGCACCGGTGTCGGTACCAACTCTGACTCCTTCTCCTATTTCTCCTTACTCCTTCCTCATTCTTCCTTCCTCCTTCTTCCTTAGTCTTCTGTCACGCATTCTGTGCTTTTCTTCTGGTGACCCCCTCGGCGGGAGGGGTCCCCAGACACCCTTTGCGAACTTACAACCCTCATATTCAAGTTCTACGACCTTATAGACATATATAAGGACACCAATATAGGTATAAACGAATATTTATTAACTCAGCACCACGCCGGCTCAAGCACCTGTGCTGGTACCGACTCCGACTCCTCTGACTCCGATTCCTTCTCCTACTCCTTCCTCTCTATGCAATCTCTAAATTTCATCCTTCTACGGTCATTTCCTATTTTTTGGGTCCAGCACCCCCTCCGTGGGGCGCATGGACACGTAACGAGATTACGTGATCACCTGACGAGCTACCAAATTTTAGGACGGTAATATAACCCTAAACGTAATAAAAAGAAGCGTTATTAAAAAGGGGCTTGGCTTGAATCTCGAACGCGTGGACGAACTTGCGGGTGAACGACGCAGGCTGAACTTACGGCCAGATGAACGACATTAGTAAAAAAAAGTATGACGTCATACGTAAAATACTCATGAATATGGAAAGTAATACAAAAAGTAACTCAGGATAGAACGTGAGATATAAAATGTAGCCAGTTACGTAGCTAAGGTTCTAAAAAGTAACTCAGGGAAATACGTGAGATATATAGAAAAAAGCCAGAAATCTACCTGGGTGATAGAAAGTGCTAAAAATATATTAAAAATGCTAAAAATATACCAAACAAGGCTAAAAAGTGCTAAAAATCTTAAAAATTTGACCTTAGGTTGCCAGAATTATCAAATAAACTAATGAAATTATAGAAAAAAGTGCAATAAAAAGGTTCAGGAAGGTAACTGAGTATTGGAAAGTCACTAAAAAGTGCTAAAATATATCAAAAAGGCTAAAACAAATGGGCAAAAATATTAAATTTTAAAAATAGGTTGCCAGAATTATAGGAAAAATGCTGAAGAAGGTTCAGGAAAGTAGATGAGTAATAGAAAGTCGCTAAAAAGTGTTAAAAAGGATATTTATAGATCGACAGGTTGCCAGGTTTAGCTACACATCTGGCATCTGTCACTTTATGTCACTTTACAACTTATATATATATATATATATATATATATATATATATATATATTATAATATAAATATATATATAATATATTATATATATATATAATATTATAATATATATATAATATATATATATAATAAATATATATATATTATATATATATTTATATAAATATATAATATATATATATATATAATAATATAATATATATATAATAATATATATATATATATATATATATTATATATATATATATATATTATATATATATATAACATTTATATATATATATATATATAAATATATATATATATAGTATATATTATATATATATATATATATAAGTTATATATATTATATATATATATATATATAGATATATATATATATGATATATCTCTCTCTTTATATCTCTATATTATATATATATATATATATATATATATATATATATATATATATATATATATATATATATTAATATATATATATATATATATAATATATATATATATATTATATATACTTATATATATATATATACCGTGATATTATATATATATATATAATATATATATATATATATTAATATATATAAGAGAGAGTATGAGAGAGAGAGGATAGAGAGAGAGAAGAGAGAGAGAGATAGAGAATGAGAGACAGATAACATCTTTAGGAGAAATTACAATATTAAGTTCATATATAAATAAGTTAGTAGGTGAAGGGATGGATACTATAGTAGATAAAAGCGAGAATAATCTAAGGTATTATTGAGTAAATTTATACTACAGTACAAAAGCAGTTTCTTCGAAGAGTTCACAGTTTTGCTTCGGAATGAATGCTAAAAAGTAAGGAAATAAGCTCAAAATAACTAAATGTTAGAATTAAAAACTATTATTTTGACAATATATGAATGCAAAAAATGTATAACTAGATAAGTGAGAATAAGATTAGGAATCTATAAGTATAATTTTCTATACTGAGTATAGTATAATTGAAAACTATATATCGCGAAGAATTAGATTTTCGTACTAAGATATTACCTAATAATAATAAAATATGTATATAATAGTACATAATGAGTCATATATGCGTTACAGGACGGATCCGTGTTTATAGCTATTAAAGTAGCAGCGTATATTACGTCCTATAATATAATACAGTAGGTAATACTAATATCTAATAGTTATTATAAATAGACTATACAATGTAGTTATGTCTTTATTTATAGTTGATAGAGAGAATTATTTTGGATAATTATATGCGCCTCTATCATATTTCGAGGATGATAAGGTCATACTTACCCAGTCGTATGTATACTTCATGCATATATTACCTAATAAGATATACATCTCCTAGAATATATGAGATATAAAATACTGTATCCTATATATATATATTAGTCAATCTATTATATATATATAAATATATTAATAATAGTAGAATTACACAGTGAAGATTATAATTATGTTAATGAAATGAACGTTATATATAATATATTATATATATATTATATATATTATATATAATTATATATATATTAATATAAATAATATATTATTAATATATATATTAATTAAATTAATATATATATATATATATAATTAATATTAATAAATATTTAATATATTAATATAATAATATATTAATATATATAATATAATATATTTATATAATTAATATATATAATATTCATATTAATATATATATATAATATTTAAATATATATATATATAATAATATATAATTAAATTAATTAAAATATATATATATATAATATATATAATATAAATTAATATTAATTATATATTTATATATTTAATATATTATAATATATATTTAATTTAAATATATATATATTATATATATTATATATATAATATTAATATTTAATAATATAATATTATATATTATATATATATAATATTAATATATTATAATAAATATATTAATTTATTATATATATATATATATAATATATTATAATTAATTAATTAAATATAAATATAATATAATATATTAATAATATTATATATTATAATATTATTATATATATATTAAAATACTATATATAATTTATAATATATAATAATTAATAATTTAATTTAATATATATAATATATAATTATATATTAAATATTAATATTATAAATCAAATAATTACGAATGATAAATAATAACAAAAATACTTGTTCATTTTATACGTATTTATGTTTATAATACATATATTAGAAAAGTCAATTTAGATATTTATACTAAAAAATAATCCATTTTTAAAAAAATAATACCTTATAAATTTCATCAGCCAAATTGATGGTTTATTATCTTATAGTTAAGATCTGTTACTTATTAGTGAATATATATAATATCCATTAGGCTTTTTATCATATATATATTAATATATTTATATATTAATATATATATTAATATATATATATATATATTATATATAATAATATATTTATAAATATATATATATATAAATATAATTATTATTGATATAAATATATGATAATACATTATATATTTTTTAATATTATTTATTATAATAAATAATAATAGTAATATATATATAATATTTTATTATATATATTATATATAAATATAAATTAATTATATATATATATAATATATATATATTATATTAATAATATTATATAAATTATAGATATAATTATATATATAATATTATTAGATTATATTAATATATATATTAAATATTATATTAATATATATATAATAAATATTATGCTAAATAATATATAATAATATATTATATATAATATTAATAATATATTATTATTATTTAATATATTATATATAATTAAAATATATTTATATATATTATATATAAATATTTATAATAATATAATATATATATATATATATATATATAATT